>JAQIVE010000016.1:0-80194 GCA_034698285.1 Sminthurinus bimaculatus
GAAAAATTCACACAGAATAGATCAAAAAGTGTTATCAACCAGTGTTTTGACATGCAAACGGAAATTTTTCAATGTTTTCCCCTTGACTGAAGTTTTCGTTGAGCAACCATCCCGTCCCGTCCCCCATTACCAAATTGTCTATTGTCTATTGTCAAAAATGACTATTATTTTCCCATTTCCCCTCTCTGCATTTTCATCTCTAATAAATTAATGATTATCATCCAATCCAATTCGGTTCAAATGTCGATCGTATGAATAATAATGATAATAGTAATAATAATAATAATAATAAAATAAAAATCGTCATTACCATCGTCATCATCTTTGTCATCCTTATCATCGTTGAACATCAACTAAATAATAGGGATTTGTGAACCGCCGTACTTATAGCGCGTTTGGAGTTCCACAAGAAAAATCCAGCCTCCTTCAAATGTGACACTAATCACTAAGCTCTATAATCAAGTTTTTGTTCTCGTCTTTTCCCCTTTAAACCATGGTCTATATATCTTAGCTATGTTTTACATGCATATTTTGCATATAGTAGTATGTATGTATGTATGTATGTATGTATGTATGTACAAGTATTTCTTACTGTGAATGTTCATGTTCCGTCGACGATAAATTTTCCTGCTCATATCCCCGTCCTCTTTGGTCCGTGAATAAAAGCATTTTTTGACTAATTAAAAGTGAAAGAAATAATGGAGAGTGGTGAATTAATTGAGTGAGTGAGTGAATAAGGAGATAAGAAAGAAAAAAAAGAGAGAGATGACGAGGAGGATTTACAAAGATTTTTTCCTGTGTCTTTCCCTTGAAATAAATTTGACTGAGTAATTGCTCGACTGCTTAAACAAGAAATTTTCCCAGAGTCATGATAATAATGACTGTAAAGTAGGGAAAGGAAAAAAATAAGACAGAAACCGTGAAAACTAGAGAAGGGTGAGAATGAGGATAAGGGAACAAAAACAGTGTACAATGTACAACTATATATGTTTCCATGATATAATACAGAAGCAAATGATAAAGGCAAGAACAAGATTTAAGCTTGAGAGAAAGAAAGAATTAACAGTGGAATTTTGAATAAAGAAAACATTTTTACGGACAAAAAGGGAGAAATGAGAAATATGTTTGGATCCCACAAACATAAAACGAATCCAAGCCAAGCCAACGATGAACAAGAACAGGAACAAGAGCAAGACAAGGAAAAAGGATAAGAATAAAATGAAGAAGCCGTTTGTGGAGGTTTTCCACCATTTTATGCACCGTTTATACCGACACAAGTGTAGGATTGTAATAAGTAAGTATGCGTATTATTCCAAGTATGTATGATGCATATTGTACATGTTACATGTTATATGTAGAAATGTGTATTTGTGTGAATGTATGTACATATTTGAATTTTGCCAAGTAGAAATAATAATACCCTATGTCTGCCTGCCTGTCTTTGTGTTTAAAGTGCAAGACAGAGAAAGAAAAAGAAAAGGAGAGAGATGAAAAGACTTGTAGCTTTTTCTACATAGTGTAAAAGAGGCAACGGCTGAAGAGTGAAGAAACCGAAGATGAGACGAAGAGTAGTTGAAAACAAAGTTAGTGAGAAGAAAGAGAGAAAGAGAGAAAGAGAGAGAGGGGATCACCAAGCGGACTAAAAGAAAGTGCAGAAGAAAGGAAGAAGCGTAGGAGCGAGTCCAAAGTTTGTATGTGTACGTGTATGTGTGTGTGTGTATTATACATAATAAAACATAAAAGGAGAAGAAGAGGAGAGAGAGACGCCAAGGATTTGCTGATGGAGAATGAGAAAAAGTCATTTGGGCTCGACTAGTACGAGTAATATACATGAAGGCAGGTTAATTTGCAATGTAAAAATACTGTATCAACATTCATCAAGACTGTTTTTCTTTTCTAGGTTCACTCTTCCTTTCTTTCTTTCTCTCTCCTTTCTCCTCGTGGATTCTTCCCTCTCTTTTTCCATTTCACCCCTCGAGACTTTACTTTATATCATATGTATGTACACGTACACTCTTGTGTATTTGTACATCTTCTTGTCTTGGACTGAGAGGAGAAGAGTACGGCTTTGGTAAACGGCGCCTTGTTCTTTTCTTCGTCTTGGTAAAATACTGTTTTTTCAAGCACATGCATAAGTACACATGTTCAACGTATGTACAAGGATGCCGAGGCGAGAGAACTCAAATAAAATGGGCCATTCATTCCTGAGTCAAGTCTAGTTCGGTTGGCTTTGACTTAGTTTCGTTTTGCGTGGAACATACATGTGCATATAATGTATATATTTAGTTATATCGGAATCATTTGTATGCATACTGTCTTTGTGCCCATTGTCTACACATGCGATACTGTGGTTTTTCGCCTTTTAACTTTTTACCGCCTTGCTGCCGTGCTTTTGGTACAGATATATATGTAAATTATGCATTTTATTATCCTTTATCACATCACTTATCTCTGTCCTTGAATTTTTAAACGGAGTCTGTTGGAACAAATTCAATACACTGATTGGGTGCATTCTTTCCGACTTTTATCGACTTTCGTAGGTGAACGGCAAAGAAATTCCCTGCGACTACTTTTTTCAAATATCTGTGCGTATTTGTTATTATCGTAGGTATTTTTTACAGTTGCCAAAGTTGCAGCTTAAGAACGTGCAAAAATCAATTATTTGGTTAATTTTGAGTAAATTGTAAGTACTTTTGACCATGGTGTCTCAATTCTAAAGCAATTTTCTTGTTTTATAATTTATGTATTTGGATCATTTTGATTTGATTTTTATTATTCAAACTTGAATTTGTCCTTGAGCATCAAAATTTTCTTTTGGAACCTTTTCATAGAGCTTGCGTGGGTTTTGAATAAAAATGATGTAGAGAATCTCATAATGACCAAGATACGAGTATATTATGTATACATACATACCTGAAGAATAAATAAAAGAGGTGGGTGAGGAAGAATGAATAAATCTGGAACAAGTAGTTTAAAACTCAGAGTGGAAAATTTTACACATTTACATAAAATTATATGTGTAGAACTGAAGAAACATGTGTATGTACATATGTAAGAGCAGCTGTAATAATGTATACATTGTGATGAATGTACTTTTAATTGATATTCCCACAGCAACTCCTACCCGATTTAACAAAGCAGAAGCAATCTGTACAGTGTACAGTGTACAGTCATTACATGATGCGTAATGCAATAAGAACTATAGATTCAAATCAGGAACTAGTTTGCATAAACAAGATAAACAACAAACAGGCGGCAGATGATAATGATGATAGTTACTCCCCCGCAAGTGCTTTCTCTTTGTATTTTGTAATAATCTAACGAAATTTAGAAAATGCAAAGCTAGGAATTCCGTGACTTTATAGCATTAAACAACTTGTGTTTTAATGTAAACTATGTATGTTTTCTTTAGAAATGTCCATAAACTTGGTACTGCATCTTGTTTGTTTTGAATAGAATAGGTTTGACCTCTCGTTTTTCGGGGAATGTACGAAACAAGGGCCATTGAATTGAATTGAGTTGTATTTTATGGATGGGTATGAACATGGACATTGCGGTGTGTACAATGTATTGTACATGAACAAGAGGGGAGATTTTCGAGGGTGAGTTATTGATTGTTATGCGCGTTGGAGTTGTACATTTTGTGTGAGAATTATGGATGTAATTTCACGTCTCAGCATTTCTCTATATTTTGTATAGATGTGCAATGTACAATATATTAGTACACATTACACATCTATGCCTGTGCTTTCTCCTTCCGTGTGGAACATGAATGTGGAGACTTTCAATTTCAATGGTCTACCTTCTAGTCCAAAATCTGAGAGGCGCAGCACAATCCTATTTTTTGGGTAATTAGGTGCACGTGCTGAGGCTGCTCGAATCCCAAATAATCGTGTACATGCAAATGAATTATATCATGATATCAATTATATGCATCTCCAACGTAGACCGGTGATTAGTGTAATTACATGATGAAACCACTGCAGTACGTATGTACAATGTACATTGTACATGGACCAAGAAAGTGCAGGGGGGAAATACCTCTATAGGTATATGTATTACATATTATGTAATATGCATGTACATTCAATTCTCGAAACTACAAACAAGCTACGATTCCTGCAATACGAAATACGATACGATACGATACGACTTTTTGTCCATGTGTATAGGCAAATGAACAACCGTCTGCATGGTCATAAGAAAGGCAGTATTGAATGGTCCTTTCCTTTATGAATACAGTGAGGTTCGCTTATAAGAGAATTTTATTTCCAGAATACAACCAAAAAACAAAAATAACACTAAAAAGTATGAAAAAGATGTCAGTTTTGAGAAAACCCGAAAAAATGAATCAATTAACGTTCAATGTTGAAAAGTCAAAGTTTTAAAAGTGGAAGCAACTATTAAGATCAAAGTTATTTAAAATATTGCTGAAAATGGTGAAAACCAAGCTAAAGTCGTCCCAGCTTGTTGTATAGATGAAATGTACTGTACATGGTTAACGTCAACATATACAATATACATAGATGGTATACAACATCTAAATAAATTGGAGATTGGAGACATATTAGAGGGAAGCTGCATAAAATGGCTTTGCTATTGCGACGATTGCAATTTCGATATGCGTTTAACCGTAGTTCAGATTGCCGATGTTGAGAATATTAGTCTTGCCGAACGCACACACACACTTTCTCTCTGTGTCTTTCTCTTCCCATCATTTCAATATTTTTATGATCGTCCTTTCTACTTATTCATATCGTATATCGTAGTATGTCGACAAACATCGCGTTATAGGACACAGGATAAGTTTTTTCAGTAGTATGAAGCAGCATGTATGTATAATGTATCTATACATACAGAAATATCCCAATATCGGAGTCTGTATGAGAATTTCCGGGGATTTGGCTCAATGACTCCCAATGACTCTCTGAATCTCAGACTGTAGGCTCATCTCTGCGGACAGAAGTAGAGGCAGAGATGAAGTTTCTACGCCAGTATGCCCTGAATATGTGTATAGATGTGAGTATAGTAAAATTTATGAGGGATCTTTCATACATGTATATTGCTAATAGATAGACAAAAGACATATGTTGTGCCAGGCGATGCTGCTCTGGTGGACTATATGTAGCTAGATGGCAGGCTGGTTGCTGTTGTTGTGACGGGTAAATAGTATGTACAATGTACAGCAACAACGAACTCACAATTTCCCAAAATGTATCCGCAACAGACTCTCGAGACTTCCACCAGCAAAACTTGCTGACGTCTCACTTCTCCTGGATTTAAATTCTCATCAAAACAAATTCTCGAAACGTGCATCAACTTCCATGCGGGAAGTTATTCGTGTATAGTGTATATCTACTAAATATTGAGGTAGGCTTAAATTACGTAAGAACCTACGTGCTTATGCATATACCCAAAATTGTTTCGCAATTCATAGTATAATATACTTATTACAAGAAGGAGTTGGATTATAACTAAAAATAAATGGAAAAAAGATGATGTAACATTGAAAGTTTTCGGTTTTATCCAAGTTCCGTCAATTTTTTACATAAAGTACGCATAATAAATGATTATTCATTTCACATATTTTGTTTACGCCGTTAACTATTTAATTTTATGCACATTGACGTAAATAGTGATTTGTCTCTCACTCGCCGTGTTTTATAGTTTCGCTGTATGTACGTACATAAGAAGGCCCAAATATTCCTGTAAAATTCAAGGTTCTATCAAGAAAGTTCCGTGAGATCTGATTAGATTAAGACCTTGGGGAAAAGTTGGGGTAGTATTGTTGATTGGGTGCCAACAGACGGGATGAAGATGGAGATGGGGATGAAGATTGCGGTAGAGTGCCGAGTGGAGCAAAGTAAATTGTCTTTTGTCAGTCTCCTTGTGTCCTTGTCCCTTGTCCACTTTCATTCTTTTTTCCTTGTCCTATCCAACCCATGTGATTGGCTCCATTCACTCTGTCTCTCTCTCTCTTCAATCCTCTCTATTTCTGTGTGTATGTATATATGCACTGTAATTTGTCGATGGAGACAAGACATCAGTCCATGATCCAGCATCCGACTTATTTTTGGATTCAGCGTAATCCTCTCTTTCTATGCACTTTTCTCGAATCTCTTTTGTATCTTTATTGTGCTTTTCTTTCCTTGTATGTATGTACCTTGTAAGATGTGTGTGCAGGAGAAAACGGTTCATTTTTCATATGAAACTGCCTATAGATAGAAAAATATATATTATGCACGGATACATTTATGAACACACACACACACAATGAGAAAATCCCCCCTTGGCTTTCATCCTCCATGTACAATATACAATATACATACAAGCTAAATACAACAACACATCAGTTCACAAGGAGATTTGAGTTGGGATGGAAAGGAAAATCGTTCTTTCGCTCTGTATACATATTTACATCTATTCTGACGTTCAACAAGACACAAGATTTGGGGTTTTCCTAGAAAATTGCACCAACAAGGAAAATAGAGATGCAATTTCATGATCAACCACAATCCACAAGTATATACCATACAAATTGACAAAAATGATTGTATGACTCTGATTAGAGGACCCAAATCCGCAGGGAAAAGGCCATTGATAATTACTAAAATTAGTCGCTACTCCCACGAGAAAACTTGGAGAATTTTTTTCTCATCAAGATATCAAAGTCATATCTCTACCTTAAAATTATCCATATTTTTTGTACTATGTATGGTACGAGATGGAACACAAATACTAAATATCCCAGCCCAATGTCAAAGTCGAAGAATTTGAAGCCGAATTACGTTGTGACAAGGAAAGCTGACGAAATTAATTGATAGTCTTTCAAAAATACTGGAAACATCTCTACAAAAAGCTGATTTCCCCAAATCATATATAATTTGTCGGGGAGAAATGACAAGACATAAATCAAGGAAAGTATTTTCATTACATTTTAATAAGTAGTATATATTGTAATTCCAAGAAGTAGTTGAACTTTTACATCTTTAAATATTATATGAATCGTTTAAAATATTATGTACGTAAAAACATTGGCTAAATGTCAAAGTCCTGAAATAGAATGTTGACGAGCTAATTCATTTGTTTACGCAGTCAGAGAAATTCAGATATGCATGCATGCATATAATATGTATTTACGTTACATTAAAAATACATCTAGAAATAATATTTGTACAAGGGAGAAAGTTCAAAGTGGAACACAAGCGTCTCCTGATATTTATAACTCACGAGTGTTTATGTGAACACATAATATATTTATAATGTATGCTTCTTAAGTATGTCTAGATAGTAGCTCCTGCTTATACGTAGTTATGCATTAAGGCGTCTGTGTGCACTTTGGATTTGGATTTCGGAGAAAGTCCGTCTTAAAGTTCAGTTATCACATCAGTCTCACTAAGACAAGTGACTAAATAAATGAATGAATCCGCGAAACTCCAACTGTGTGCAGGGTTTTTAGATGCTCAGCAAGAAGAAATCACTGTTAAAGAATGTTAATGCATAGAAAATAATTGCCTATTGCCATATCGTGAATTTTGTCTGTGTATAACCTTAACCGCGTGTATTGTTTTTACAGGGAATTCCAGTACAATAGTGACAAATTTTCTGTTGACAGACCTTTAACAGTTTCAGCTCTTTTAAATTTACGATTGGTTGCGTTTAAAAAAATGTACTTCTAACATTTACTAAAGGGTGTAGGGTAGAGGCAAGCAAATTTATTCTGTCTGTATTTTTTTTACATTTCTCTCCTTTCTTTAATTGTTGCGAAAAAAAGTTTCCTACTAATTTTCCACCGTATTTAAAATGGTGTATGTATAGTTGAGGAGTGAACAGGTTTGTTTAATCTCTCCCTGTATGTACAAGTCATCTGTTTAACTGCATGGGGAAAGTTTTGAGCTGGGAGTGAAATGAAGGCGACGCGAAATGAAGATGAGGATAAAGATGAAGATGGAGATGAAAATGGTGACTGTATATTGTATGAGTTGTATACATAAGATCTATCATTACTCATTTGTCCCCCTCCTTTCGTCCAGATGGATGTTAAGTATTATGAGAAATAGTTCATTTTTCATGGTAGTCAGATAGTCAGATTGTCGCCTGCGTACAGTGTACAGACTATACATGTATGTATAATGTATACAGACAGTTTCCCAGTTCTGTGTGTACATATCTTCGTCTTCATTTTGGCCGAGTCCTAACCAACTAACTATTGCTCACTCTTTGACAGTGAGAGCTCGTTAAGCATCTTGTCTCTCCCTTTCTCTCCACTTCATTCAACTATTAAATATCTCTTTTTCACCACCGTCTTCTCCCTATTCTACTCCTTTCTATAGTTCATAGTTGCATGTATACTCTGCTCTCACTCCTTCATTTCCTTCCTCGTCTTCTGCTTCTCTTTTCATTTCGTTTCTTCCATGACTTGTCATCTTAAATCTCGGATCCTTCTTCTTCCCCAATCCTTCCATCATGAAATGAGTGACTGAACAACTGACTGGCTGCTGGCTGACTGGAGGAATGAAAAAATAAAGAAATGGATGAACGAACGAACGAATGAATGAATGAATGGAGCTACAAGCAAGTAAGATTTGCGAATGATTTGAAGTGAATAAAAAAAGTAGCAAAATGAAAGAAGAGGCAAAATTGGGGGGAAAGTGGGTGGAGAAAACGTCAAGAGACTCTAGACTTGAAGATCTGTCGCCAGTAAATTGCATTAGTTAATGATTTTAACAAAAATTTTGTATGTACGATAATATGTACATTGGATTATTATGTTTATATTCCATAACTTTGCAATAATATTCTTTCTTTGTGATAATCTAAATGAAACAGTTTTCAAGTATGTATTCGATTTTATCCGATGTGAGTCAAAATACATTTTATTAAATGGTTAACTAATTAATTTTCATCATGGCAGCAAAAAATCAAAACTGTTGTCACTACGTCTAAATACAATGTGGAAGCATATTTTGCAAATGGAATTACTTCTAGGAGCGAAAGCGAAAAGTAAATAATGAAGCTTTAAGTAAGGATGATAAATTGTCTGTCTTTGCAAGTATTCATTATTTTACCTTTTAAACATTTGATCTCTTATTTGGACTATTTTTCTTTGTGATAAAAGTAAATGCTAAAATATTATTGTTGTTTTTTGCAACTAATAATTCGGTAATTACATTTCTCAAAAAATTAAAAAGGTAAGTGTAATTGGAAAAAGTTTTCGCAATTTTTTCATTACTATATGCACATTACGAAGAGAAAATGCTACACTGTTTTAGCATACTAGTATTTACTGGTACTAATTTGAAAACTGGGGTCAGGGCGGAAATTCAGCCGCAAAATGTATTTAAAAGCATTCCTTGATATCACATTATTTTATAACATTTTATTGCGAGCATTTTTGTATCAAATTCAATGCATGTTATGCATGAATAATAATAATAATACTAAAGTAATGCATTTTGATCTTGTTGAGGAAGAGGCGAATGCAAGATGCGCGGAGGAATTTTTGAATAGCCCTGTTTTCCGTTTTCCCCATTAAACGGGACATGGGGAGAGAAAGAAGAAAAGTAAAAAGTTCAAACGGCTATTTTCTATTTTATATTCTGCTCCAAGAGAGAGAATCTAGATCTTGTCTTGATTTCAAATGAACAAACATATGTATCTATTGTGCATACATATATGTAGTATGATATGCAAAGCAGCAAGAATTTTTTAAAGTTTTTGACTAAAATGTATTAAATTACGGATACGTTTCATATCTTATTACTTTTTGTGTACATAACTCACTTTTCCCTGGAATTCTACTGGCCCACTGGATTTTATGAACATGTACAAAGAAACTAGAGAGAAGAAAGAGCAAATTTTGTTCTATTTTTTTCTCTCTGTCCTCTTTCTCTTTGACTCTCAAGACTGCCTTGTTTTCTATCCTCGTCTCATGAATTCTAAAAGAGTTTTTTTAAATGATAATGAAATTTTTAAGGAAATAAATTGTGCACATATGTACATTGTACATAGATCTCAAAAAGCTAGCTAAGTTTAGGAGCTCAGCACTTTTTTTATGTTTTATAGAATTTTTAAGCAAGCATAATATTTAATTTTCTCGTTAACTTTCTAACCCAGACCCGGTTCAACATCAAGGCGTACGGGGTTCATGTACCTCTTGGTGCAGGACGTACATATGTATATGTATGTGCAAATAACTGTAAAAAAATGTTGTTGTCATAATCATTATTACTAACTACTTCTGGGAGACCTCTTTAGAATGAGGAAAAGTCTTGTTAACAGCTCTTTTTTAAATGCTTTTAAATTACCAAGAAACCGACAAAATTTTAAGCAAAAAGTTTACAATTTTCAATGTGTATTTTGGCCCAATGTTTCTGAATTCTTTGGCAACTAAAAAATATGCATATTGTGTGAATATGGTATGCATCTTACCTTCTCCATGATTTTACCTATTTTATCTTAGTTATTACTTTAGACTTGTCATGCATAATATATTTAGTTTTTCGTGTAAACAATGTACCTACACAACTTTGTTTGTTAGCAAAACAAACAATGCCTACACTGTTTATGAAAGTAAAAGAGGTCAAGACTGCTGAAAGGAAGGAACATGAAATGAAAAGAGTCAGGAAAAAATTGCTCATTTAAAATTAATCTAAGGTTATGCTTTTTAAAATTCAGCAAGGCTATTATTTTTGGAAAAAAGAGCCAAATAAAAAAGCTTTGAAAATAAGTTGTATAACTTGTATAACCTTTATTACTTTAACTAGGTTTTATTACAAAAACACATTCAATTTGATACGATATAATATTTTACATCTTGTTAAACGGTCAGTCACATTGCACTAGTTTTCAAAAAAAGCAAACTATCTTTCTTGAAAACCTATAGAAAATAGTAAAATAGCTAAATAGCATTACCGATTAATAAAAAAAGCTTTTTTTGTATTTCATATTTCTTTCAATTCAAAGCTAAGTAATTATGAACCGGCTGGTATATGTATTAAGTACATATGTACGACAATCCGTTCACCACTGATGTCTGATGTAATAACAAATATAGACAGATATACATGTACACAAAGGACTGTTGTGTAACTGATACAACAATAAACAAAGTTTGTGAGGTTACACCACAGCCTTTTGTTTTCCTCAAAATTTTCATGCTACAATGGAATGGAAGAGGGGGGAGCAGAAGAAGGACGAGAAGCAAAAAGAAAAGGAAAAAAGAGAAAGAATAAAAGGTTGATATAAATCCTAGACAAAGGAATTTGCAATTTAATTAAGCCTCTCTTCCGTTTCTTCCTATTCCATTTTCTCTCTATCTCATTCTCTCTCTGCCTTCGTTTTGTTTAGTTCAGTTCAGTGTGGTTCGACATTCCAAGAAATTCCTTGTCTTGTTTTTCTCTCATCCAGTTTGGATTTGGATTCGTTGAATTGTTTTCCCCGTATTCACATTTATATGTTGTGTGATTTGTATCTTATTTGTAGAGAACATATTTTTTATATAGCTATTAGTTTCACTATTTTACTGGGGATTTCAACCCCAGGAGAAATGTATGCGAATGCTGGTGAACTGGTTTCTTCTTGGTAATGTTTTTCCATGGTGACTTATTCAAAAAAAATCTACATCTATTCATGGATCTACAAAGTCGATAACCTACATATGTTGTATATGCAAGATTGCTCATCCAGTAAAGCCATACATACATACATGTTTAATATACATCCTTGATAATCTCAAATGGATGGAAAATACATGCAGTATATAATAAACAGCGTATACAGAATTGAGTAAGTAGGGGCAAAAAATGGCCAAGATTTTAAACAGCCGTAAAAAGTTGATGATTATTCACTATTCACATGAGGAAATCTCAAAAAGTCTCCAAATAAAATTGAACAGTTTCTGTGCAAATCTAGTCAAATTGACTTTTTTAATTCGTTTTTTTGTGACTACCATTGAAAATTTACCATCTTATGCTTTCTTTGCTATTTGATATTTTCTAAATTTTATTTGCTAAATTTTACCAGCTACATACTTCAGTTTTGCCCCCGATTACTCTATACCAACCACAGACAGACAGTTACACAACTGAAAATGAATCTCTATCGGCCAACTAAATAGAAGATGTAAGAAAATGTAGGAAAGAGAAGAAGATTCTCAACTCGAGTCGATGTTGGTGGACGGATGGACGATGGACCAACAAAGTCAAAGTTAAACTAGGCCAGACCAAGCCAAGCCAACAGACAGACAAACGAAACGAAACGAAACGAAAGGAAACCAACCAGACCGCCCATTCAATCCACATAAATTGAATTGAAAATCAGCTCCTCGTAAGTTTCTTGTTCTTCAAAGCCAATTCTTTGCTTGCCTCTCTCTCTCTTTCTCTCTCTCTCTTCCCTTTCTCCTTCTCGTCAAATTACTGGGCGTTCAAGGAAACATTCTGTGAAACTCTGGATGAGCATGAGAAAGAGAGAGCGAGAGAGAGATAGAGATGAGAATGCAGAGACTTGTCTTTAAAGACGGAAAAGGGAAAAGTTGTTAAAGTTACAGTCGAATGACTATTACCATTCTCTCCATTTCTATGTAAGTATGTCTATGTATATCTCCATTCTATTTCCCACTGATATCTGTCCTTCAGGAGGAGTTTGCGATTCTCCTAATTCGAATTTCTCTATATTATTATTCCTCCTCCGGTCTATCTTCATCTCGTCAATGCCTTCTCAGTTCCATCACCGTCCCTTCTCTTCCCTTCTACGTATTATGTATGCATGTGTATGTATGGAGATATTGTAATCGGAGAGGCCAGGAAACCAGAGGGAATGGAGACGAGAGGACCAAGATTGGCCACTTAAACACTTAGGGATAGTCCTCGCACATTTCACATTTTAGATGAGGACCAAAGTAAGTAAGTAAGTAAGTAATTTGGTGCCCGGGTAATTTTACTAATATACCCCCGAATGAAAATGAGAATGTGGAGAAAGAGAGCGAGAGAGAGCGAGCACAGGCAAATGCAGTGCGACTTCAACTCAATTCAACTCCCTTTCTCTGTCATTGGATCATCATGATGACCATAAATGAAGCATCTCAGTCTCACTCTCTCTCTCTCTTGCCGTATCTTTCTCTTGGTTTTGCCTCCACTCAAACTGTAAAATATATATTTAGTTCAAGTGGATCTTGACGAGTCTCAAGTTTACAGGGTGAGAGACAAGAGAGAGAGAGAGTCTCATGTGAAAACTACATGTGAATTCTATACGTATTCGTAAAATGTTTGGCCAGTATGTCAGTATGCTTGTCTCCTTTCTCCGAGACAATCCTGCATATACACGTACATCGTACATACAACAAAGCGGTACGTAGAAGGCCGAGAAAGACAAAAACTATTGAGAATTTAGACAAAATACGATTGTTTTTCTATTCTTGGTATAGAAGCCAAAACTAAAACTAAGGCTAGAGCTAGAGCTTCAACTAAGGCCAAATCCAAAGCCAAAGCCAAAACCAAGTCAGGGAAGAGAGAAGGTTGCAAAAGAAATAGAATCAACTAGATTAGCTCTCATTCTCCCTTTTTGTTGGATTTATGTACCGAGATCTGCGCTAAATTGTCGGGGAATGACATTGCCAACTTTGAGCACCAAACTTTCTCCTTTCGCTCTGTCGATTCTCCAGTTCTACTCTCGTACATGTAGATACTTATGTATATAATATAGATACGATCCATGTCTAATGGACAATCACACGTGGACGTACATATGCATGCATACATGCTTGTATACATGTAGACACGTGTAGGTTGTGAAATACAAGAATAAGTACAGCTGCAATCTTTGTAGCTGCCATTGCAGCTTCAAGAGTGTGGAGGGAATACAACGACAAAGTATCTATCTGGAGGTTCCTCCAATGGCCCACATTAAGAGGTTTCTCCAGGCTGCTTTCTCACTCCTCGCTTTTTAAACTTCAAACATTCATAAGTAGCAGCTTTTACCTGTTTTCTGCGACGAAAACGGTTACAACCAGCCCAAGGACTTTCGGGCAGATAAACAGATACAAATAACAAGATACAAATATACTTAATATAATTATAATAGAATATCATCTGTTACACATTCATCCTCCTTTTGCCTTTTATCTGTTTTCGTACAAAGTTTCTCCATTTGTCTGATTTTATGACATTTCAATCTAGAATGCCGAAGGAAATAAAAAAATTGTAAAAGGTACTAAACACGGGGATTTTTCTAAAGTGTTCGTCATTTTGATGGCCGGTGATCTACTCTAAACAGTTAAGTCGTCGTCATAATGATAGGCGTGGGAGTGCATTATGCAATAGGTTTATACTTTATTACGTACACGAACAAGTCTGAAGAGTATGAATGAGATGTTCAATGATGCTTTGCGCATTTTTGAGTTGAGATGGTTGTAGTTGTCGTTGAAATAGTAAGCTAGGATGGAGGAGGAACACGAGCATGATGAACAAGACAAGTAAAAAAAGACGAAGAATAAGAAAGTAAGTAGGAGGAGGGGGACAGTAAATTATAAAACTTAGGTTACCAACTACATTGTTGAAGCTATTAGAAGAATGTAATGGTTCATGAACATGGCCATTGTCGTGGTAATAGTAATAATAATGGGAGTGACTTGACTTTGGGATTACAAACAAGCAGCAGTAGCAGCACAAAGTACTATCACATCACACGGTATCACATCCTCCATGTACAATGTACAATAGACGACGAGGGTCGGAGGACAGAAGGAAAGAAGGCAAAGGCCCAGAGTCAAAGTCAAAGTCAAGAGAGTGAGAGTAAAACTACTTGGGAAACTCCTCACAAGGTGACGATTACCGAGTTATATAACTTTTCATAATATCCGGTGCTAACTTTATTCTCAACGACTTAGCAAAAGACTTTGAGACAAGGCAACGGAGCCCACAACCAAGACGTCTCAATAATGCTTTTTCTTATGCTCCTCTTCTAACTATGTATAGATAATATATATGTATATATAAGGATACTCTTCCTCATCTTGGACCTCCGCTTATACAATAAACTGATAAAGGTCGTCAAAGAGAAGAAAATGATGATGAACTAGAAGAACGTGGAGAAGACGGAGAGTTTGAGCTTGCGAGCTGAAACCAACTGGAAAACTGGAGAAATCGGGCAATATACTACATACATTATACATTGTACATATACATACAAGGAAAGTGTCCACGAGGAACGAGTTGAAGTAAATAAACAACTTAATAATATTCCCTTCCACGCTCCACCGCAACAGATACCGATACAGATACGTATTATGTATGTACTTACATTGTACTTGGAGAAAGTCAACCAGGACCAATAGGATCATTGGCCATTTACGGCCTCGCTCCTAATCCCTCGAAAAATAAATGAGCAACCAAGTAAGCAAATACTATTATCCAAATAATAAAGTATGCTCAAGCACCTTCCTATTCCCATTCTTCGGGTCGTTATCATTATTATTCTGAATTAAGAATAAAGGTAAACATTTAACTGTATTAACATCATTAATCTTGGCTATCCGCAATCCAAAGGATGATTATCTTCAAGTTTGAAAGCTTACTGGTATACAAACTATTTTCTACAAGATATCAATAAAACTTTGAAACTAGGCAATTATGAATTTTGGCGGAAAATTAAATGTAATTTACAAAAACTGTTTAAAGCATTCGCCAAACTAACAATAAGGTCAGCACCAATATGTGTTCCTTGTGATAAATAATTAAAAAAACATTTTTATAATTTTTCAATACATGTCGATTCGGGCCTTTCTCGGTGTCTGCCTTTGTTCCGCAAAGTCTAAAGAAATTTCAAATCTTTGGTGCGGACTATATGCACACAGTATAATATTGCAAACAGATATAATAATAATATAGTCTCAAAGTTGTGCTTCGCACTTTGCACGCTGGTATTATGTACGACTGTAAGATTAGCAAAAAGCTGTCGATTTCTCTTTGATGATGATGCAAAATAAGAATACAAAGGAAGAATCTTTAATAAATTTTTGAGAGGAGCAAAAGACATTTTTAATATGCACACAATTTTCCTTTATTTTTCCAGCTTAGTTTTCTATCGTGGTTGCTTTTAGCTCTTGTGCTCTTCTTTGCCTGCTGCTGCTGCTTCTGATGCCGCTTGCTTCTTGCTTCATACTTCATACATTCTCCTCTCGTCTGGTTTTGTACCATGTTAATTATTTTCATCTTTGACGTTATAAAATTAATTAATCCTCCCAACTTTTGATTTTGATTTCTAAGAAAAACGGAGAACAAAAGGCACAAGTTGTGTAGAACACCAAGTTTTTTGAAGAGGAATAAGAATGGTAGAACAAGAAGACTTTGTGAAGAAAGAGAGAGCAAAACAACAGGATTATGCAAGAGAAAAGATGAAAATGAAAAGAAAAAGAATAGAAAGCACTATAGAAAAATGTTTATGTGAAGAAAGCTGCATAGAAAATTGGCTGGGGATAAATATACATACTTACATACATACATTTAGATAAAACTAGGTAATTTGAGGAGGTGCCTTAACTCTACCCTTAACATCACATCAGAATTCGGGGCCACAGAGCTCCTTTAGAATGAAAAATGTTCCTACAACATGTATTTTCCTATGTGTGTACCGTACATGCATACATACACCTCCGACCATTGAGCCCAAGAATGAGTCTACACGTGCATCTTCCATGTGTGTGTGGATGATGCAAGACGTTTCAGGGAAAGGAGAGAAAAAGTAGAGAGAGAGAGAGAGAGAGAGAGAGAGAAAGAGGCGGCGGATAAAAAACGAAGGGAATGAAAGAGCTTTGTTCGTCGATGGTTGTCCCAAGGTTTGATCAATTATTCAAGTTTACTATAAAAGCAGGCAGTCAACTCAACTCCAGTTAAGTTAAGTTGAGTCAAGTCAAGTCAAGCCAAGCCAGACCAAGAAGATTTTTCATGGATCAGTCTGTGAACAAAATTGGAGATTTTTTTCTTTTCTTCCTCTTTCTGCTTCTCCTTCTCTCTTTTATTTCCTTGCCTTTCTCCTTCTCGCATTTTTCCTCTCATTCTTTGGAATAAATGGCGGATGTGAAAACGAGGAGTTGAGAATGAAGGGAGCGGAGAAGGAATGACATTTCTAGATGACAATGTGCTTTATAATCTGGTGGATTTATTGCGTATGGTCCACGAGCCTTGTTTACTTATTCATTAACAAACTGGCACTCACTCACGCTATGCAGGGCATGGCCTATGAAATGGCGTATGGAATGGAATGGAGTATGAAGAAAGTATGGATAGGGTGACAGTAATCTGACTCTGACTCCGACTCCACTTTACACTCTCCCACATAATTGACCTCCGCGGCCCGCTTCTCAAACACACGCTTTATCTCTCTATTTCACCTCTCCATCAGCCTCTTCATAATAATGTGTGTCTAGCCTCACCTTACACGTGTATTTTGTAAGTCTGATAGCGTAGGACCACAATGCTATGTGCATACTGCACAGTATGGATACAAGTATCTATGGAGGATTTTAACACCACACAATATGCACAAGATTTGTTCTATAAGATTTCCATTTTAGATGGAAAGTCGTTACAAGAATGCGGTTGAGAACGCGTGTTTTCTCTCTACGTACATATGTGGACTAGCATAATATGCTGAAACAGAATATTGTGGTGCTTCAATTATTCATCAAACTTGAGGAGTTTGTTGTGGAGGAGGGTGCGTGCAAAATATGTGTAGGTAGCACACAGTGTACGTAGACTGTAAAGTCTTCAATGTGTACAAAGATTCTTCATCCTCCCTTTTCTAACTTCACCTCAGTCATTTTATAGGATGTGATTTCAAGCAAAGTTCAACCCTCTTGCACAGGTGACATCGACTGACGTCTCAACATCTGCCCACAACGGCTACAGACCAAAACTCCAAACTCTAAACCCTGACATTTAAGTTTTTTTATAAGAATTTTACATGAATAACGAATAGTTTTGTCCTGCTGCTAAAAGTTGCACGAGGATGGAACACCTTAAGTTTCAGTAGCCAAGAAAGCGGATCATGCAGCATCAAAACTTTATTTGATAAATTTTGTCTATTTTTATGCATCCACAATATAAACTGCATTTTTAGCACCTGTATGCAACTATACACGCACTGGGGAATCACTTTGTATTCTGGTTTTGAATTTATGGGCTAAATTATTGGATGTCTCTGTCAAAGATTTTATGTAAAATTACTTGAACACAAGGTTATTCTGATAGAACGGTGATAACCTTGCTATTAAGTAACGCAGGGCAACGAACGTTAGTATTGTAAAGAAATTAGAAATTTTTGGTAATCTTGATGTATTTCCTTGAATCTATCTTCTAAGCTTTCTATTATTACAAGCTACAAGTTTACAGATCGTGTTTCAACTCACAATCATAATAGGTACTAGGAATAATAAAAATAACAATGAGGGAAAGCAAGTTGGTTTTTTTTCTCGATTTCCCGCTAATAGATAATAATGGAATCTTTTTTCCTCTTCTCTTGCTTGCCATCCGTTGCTCGCATAGCTTATACATACACACGTTTTGAATTGACTATATCATCCATCCATTGCCTTTTCTCGTTCTGGTGACTTGGTGTTTTTTGTGAGTGGAGATTATTGAGATTATTAAAGAGGCTTAGTAGTTATTAGATGGTCGAATGAACATTTCAGTGAGCATCTCATCGTCATCCTCATCGCGAGTCTCCTTCCCTTCTCTGTCTCCGTCTCTCCCTTTCGTCCTCCTCGCTTTTGCTTTCCGCCCTGGCTCCCCTATAAATATTGGATAAAGAGCGGAGACGGCTAAAAGGAAGATCATGGATCATTCGGCCACTTTTTTCAAATGGGAAAAGTAAACGAGAAGAGAGGAGAGGAGAGGAGAGAGGACGAGAACCAGGAATCTAGTACATGGATGAGGAGGAAGGAAGAAGGAGACCAAGACCAAGAAGATTTTGTAAAAGAAGACGCTGCTTAAATAAAGGATACGAACGTTTCGGTATTTGACAGCCTCAGTTATTGATAACACACAGTCAGCTCGTTAATCACCAAGTAATCGATTTCCAAAAGGCAAGTCATTCCACACACCCACAAACACACATACACACACATACACACTACACACACTTACAGAGACCTGCTCTGTCTACGAATCTTCTTCTCTTCGTCCCCTTTTCCCAAACCCACACACACACACACCACAACCACTTACTCCACACAAACCCTCACACACATGTTTTCCCATATTAAATGCATATTTTCCTCCCTATAAATTCTCAATATGTACTCACTTACTCTCATTCTTGTATGAAATGTTCAATGAAGTGAATGTAAAGGAGAAAGTCAGCAGTAGACGCAAAGGTATTGTATACATATTATGCATTTCATTATGGCTTTCTAGCTTTCAACTTCATCATTATACTGTATAAATGCTGTGTATAGTTTACGGGTCAAAATATGAACGTTTGAAGTTTCTTCTTGTCTTTTGCCCATGAATTTAAACCATAGTAAAAACGAAGCATAGATTCACCCAGTGTAAAGATCGCTTCCGTGATGTTGATCAGAATCACCCTTAAAGGACTCCATGGCCTATTTTTTCCAAAACAGGTCTTTTCTTAACACTTCACGATTCTTGATTCGGACCAAAAACTTTTCAAATGTTCGGTTAGATTTACTATCACTGATTATCATACACGAAGGTTTTCAAATTATTAGGAATGTATACAGTTCTTTTTATCATTTCTCAATTTCTTTGTTTTTTAACCCGTAACTACTCAATTTATAGTTTAGTTGCAGGATTATAGACGGTGTAATCTGGGTCATAATCTCGATAAATTCCTACGGCAACTGTAATAATAATTTGCCATTGCGTCATTATAACTTGTAGTGTAGATGAATTACAGCAGTAGTTGATGGAATAATTACGATAACAAAATTGCTATCGGTGTTATTCAATATTATTGTTTTAATTGTAATAGACAACATTTGTGATGAAGGATGCAATTTGATTTTGACTTTCTCTTTGTTAAGCAGGAACAAGGAAAGCAAGACGGGGTATCACATCCATGATTTTAATAAACTAATTTAGGGTTTGATGATTATTACAGCTTTTACGGTAAGTGTGGCTACATGAAAGGGAATGAACTTTGATATTTAGATTAGAGGTGGGACAATGACTTCAATTGTGCCGTAATAGTGTTAATTATTATGTGTGTGTATCGCAAGTTTAATATGTAACAAAATGTGATATTATGCTTCTGTTTATAGCCTCTTCATGGGAAAATTGTTATTATGTGTTGTTAATTTTGGGGGACGAGGTGGCTATCTATTGAATTTTGAATGAATTGAAAGCAACAATCAAGTATTATATACCACGTAAATCTGTATTTTAAGTTACAGGAAGCTTTCTCTGATTTCCGGAGTGATTTTAGTATACGATATACAATGTATAGGAGCAGAAATATGTACAGGTACACTTTACAGTGTAGAAACAAACAAAGAAAAGGATAAATGTCACAAATTTGGAAAATTCTAAGGAAAATTTCACTATTAGCCGCATACAGAAAAGTACTTGACTGTTTCGCTCTTACGGAGCTCATCAGTACGGCGGCCGAAACAGAGTAAATCCCTGTACACTGTACAGTGTACAGGGATAGAGAGATCAGGAAGGGAAAGCAAATGCCGGTCTGATACTGTAACAGTAGCTGCCATCTTTCTCTCGTGGTTGGTTCCAATTCTAATTCTCATTTGAGCACTGTCTACAGTACTCTACAGTATCACTTGACAATTCTACACTTTGTCTTTTCGCCTTTTTCATAACAGCTCGACAAAAACTGTATTGAAGATGAAAACAAGGGTATAAAAAAGATGAATTCACAAACTGCAGATAGTCATTTAAATTGTCCTTTATTTCCAATTTCATCATTATTGGAAGCTCAGAATGCGATGAACAAAAGAAGGGGAAAAGAAAAGTGAAATAGAAAGGAAAAGTTTAGTAGAGAGGTGAAGGGCACAGAGGTCATTTCTATTTCTTGGCCTAAGATACCGTCTAACAGGATTTTTGCGCTTATGGAACTTGTATTGGATACACATAATAGATACATATTTAAAATGTCTAATGAGTTACCCTAAGAGTACAAATAATAAGAGCAAAGCCAACTAGATATTTATGTATGCCATATCTACAGTTGAGGGAATAAAAAACTAACATATTTTCTGCATGGATTTTCTACAATAATAAGTTGCTTGAGAAGTTGGATCGTGACCCCTGGTTTTACAAACAAATATGTATGTAAGAATATGTGATAGCATGGAGACGAAGATCTTTCGTCTTATTCTTTCTGCCTACTTGTTGTTTAGTTTTAGCCACGGGAAATCGTGAACCTGCTGCTTCAGTCATAACTATTCAAGACCTGTAGTGCATTGTTTCTAAGCTTTCGTGGGTATTATGACGCCGGCGGATCTAGAATCTAGACTGCCTACTCTCCATTTTAACATAAGAAACATAAAGTTATCCCGCAGGATAAAAGTTTAGTCTAGACGTTTTTGGGCACATCTTCACCCCTCATATTCCCATATTGTCTACCTACAGTCTACAGTCTAAACTCTATGCACGTTCTACAACCGACAAAGTTGGACTACTACTACTACTACTCCCCGCCAAATCTGTGGAAGCCAAGATGCTACAAGAACAATGTTTCCACAGAACATCAGCATAGAGATGGTGAGAGTATCAGCTTGCCCTCTCCATTTTGCTTTACCCACTGGGATACAAAACAAAACATTAGCTATGGTGTTAATACAATGGAAGCATTAGAGAAATTTTCTGCAAATATGTACGGTGTTTACATGGTTATCGACCTATATTTACAAAAACTTGTACTATTTCAAGCAGGCGGAAAGTTTGCTAACGTAAATCCATGCCTATACTCATTTTTTCACCGTGGAAGGCAAAGCCGCCGTAAAAATAAAAACTGTGCATACTTACATCCGAACAACTTACAAACCGAACTGGCAATAAACAGTAAAGACCAACAGGGCCTTATCCATGCTATTGGCTACCGCATAAAAAATTCAGGAAAAGCGAATGATATAATTTAAAATATAACGCTAATTTTTTCCGTACAAATTATTTATTCAAGAAATCGAGACTATTATTTCCCCATTAAATCTTAAACACCAGATTTAGATAAGTGCTTTTATTTTCAACACTATTCTGGTAAAAACTATGCACACTACACACATAATACATATGTATGCACAAGAAGTGGTCTGTAGTGAAACAATAACTTTCGCAACTTTTCTAGTTTTGGTGTAATTTTATTGAATTTTAGTGCTTTTTTGCTCTTGTTTGAACAAAAACATGTTTTGCTAATCGAAAGTCTATTTGCTGCTGAGTTTAACTTTTTGATTTTTTGTTCATACCACGGTAACATGGATGGCTAATAAGTGGGTCGTTGTATTTTATTTTTTATTGAAAATTGAGCGCTGAAATTGCTGAGTGTGTTGATTTTGTGCATGTGGACAAAAGTGGTCATGTGAATGCGAATCTGGCTCTATGTGTATACTGTATACTATTGTACTGGAAGACTGTGGATATTTTTATGTACAATAGACAATGGTAAAATTACTGCATTATTGGTAGACATCCTGGGTAAATACTGATAGGCTAAGAAAAAGAATCAGCAGCAGAAGACGTTACAAGCGAACACGGCTGCTCAAGATTACATTTTAATCGTTCCAGCCAATTTCTGATGCTTCTCCTTCCTACATGTTTAGTGTTTCCCTATACTTTTTTGTTACTGTCTCGATTCTCGAGTCATGTGGATACCTCCAAATATGCATGCATACATGTAGGCAATACCATCTTTACACATTCCGACTCTTCATCGCTAGTTTTTCGTAAATCCATTGCAGAATCAGCCAATTTTTGGATTGGGAACATTTTGCAAAGAAAATGTTATTTAATGCGGAAATAATGGTTTCACACATGCTTTAACTTTAGGGTGACTTGGGTTCTATATTCGAGGTCGCAGGGAGAGAATTTCTCTGTTAAAACGATGTTTGGCTGGATATACATAACATTCCCTGTTTAAGTACCTCCAAAGCATGAGGATTGTGGCCAAAGTTCTCCGTTGAAACAAAAAGGACGATTCATATTTGTATCATAGCAATACGTGATGCTCCAATGTACAATGCACGTTTATTTTCTATGTTTATCCTTTCGTTTGTACATGTATGGCAAATATTGTACAAAATCTGGTGTATTATGGGCAAACAGAGGAGCACAGTCACGGTTATTGGCATCATATGAGAAGACAAAGGAGGAAGGGGAAAGGGGTAAAAAACAGTCTGGAAAGATGCAGTGGACAGACAGAAAGACGACATAATGGCCTAAAGGATAAATACAGAGTGTAGTAAATAAAGTCTGTGGAGAGACAGAGAAAAGGACGAAGACAGAGAAAGGGAGAAGAAACTTTTATTTTTTGTGTACTTCAGCATTTAATAATGGAAAGAAAATCCTTTCTCTCTATTTATTCTGGAGGCATATCTAATATGTAGCCAGCTATTGGAAATTCCAATATTTTTCGAGTCCAGCTAAACTCTCTCTGCCTCTCTTTCTTTATCTATCTACAGTAACTATGAGGACATGTTATATGACAAACATACATAATATATATGCGTATTATAAATTACATGGGTATACTATACTACTGTAATATACCTTATAATATAGATATGGATTGTTGGTTGGACTGGGGTTTGGTTTGGTTCCGAGGTATAATTTCGAATTGGGATAAAGGGAGAATGGCAGGGACGGGAAGAGACGAGGAAGGTCAACTGTGTCGAAAAATCGGGCAACTTTATACTGTATACGCTCTGTTCATGGTGTTTGGACGCCTAGAGATAAGTCTATAGGTAAACTCTTGTTTCTGCATGGATTTCGACTTGGACTTGGATGGACCATTCCTTCATTCATTTTGGCTTGTGGATTTTTCCTCATGTGGCTCTCGACTTTGCTTCTTCTTCTTCTGCTGCCTCTTAGAATTCGAGAAGGGCGCTCTTTGCCACAGCCATATCTACACATACATATACATTATACATACGTGCATGCCCATATGCTTCCATGCCCATGTCCACTGCTTGGTTTGCGTTATTATATTGACATTGTCAGACCTCTTGGTTTTGGTCCACGGACATTTTTGGTCGGTGGACCAAGAAAGAGGAAGATTTGCCCTCGATGATGAGGACTTTTCTACGTAAATTCTTATACATATGTAATATGTACATCATACATATACTTAAAACGGAGAAGTGGACAAGGGAAGATTTTTCTCCTTGAGCACTTTCATACTGTTCTCTATCCCACAATCCACAATCCATCATTTCTTAAGCACTCTGTACACCACAGTCTATTATATTGTATGTATATCCACAGTAAATACAGTAAAATCTCGTATTAATGAACTTTTAGCTGGTGGTCCCAAAAAACTTTTCCTCATTCTGTTTTATGTCCCTATTTTTAGGAAAATACAAATTTAGCAGGCAAAACTAAAATTTTCATTGTGTGCCAAAACTAGAAAAAATTCTACCTTTTGAACAAAAGAATTAAAGTTACCTTGGAAATGTACTCCACTGTAATGCATAATGTAAAAGTATCTATACATGTATAGATACAGACGTATAATACACTGGAGAGCTGGACAACCGGATATGGAGAGTGAAATGACTGGAGGTTGATGACGTTCATCTACTGTTACATACAGTTAATATCTATCTGTGGAAAACACTTTTCCTCGTCATGGTAATCGTCAACCGTCCACAATTCCGCATCCTATTGTTTGCTCCTCACAAAGACAAAGACAAAGACCAAGACAAGGACGAAAACAAAGAGGCAGATAAAGATGAGCGCTGGATATGCTCAGTAGAAATACACACAAAAGTGTATAATAATGTATATGTATGTATATTGGAGGAAGATGAGAGATGGATTGCGACTGGGGAAAAAAGCAATCATGTAAATTTCAAATTACAATTGCGATGAGAATGTCATCACTAGGACGTAGCGTAGGACGAATGAAAACGAATACAATGAAATTCGTGTTCGTGTTTCATTTGAGGATTTCTATCGTATTCCCACGTTATGTCTTACTCTCCTTTTCTTTCTTTTTTCTTCACAAACTTACATAACTTACTTATACATATGTATAGAGTATAGAAAAAAAGGGGAAAAAATTCGAGGTAGACTCTAGAACCGAATATTGGAATTTTGGTCTTGTTTACTCCAGCTAAACATTTGACATCCTCAATTATGTAAGACTACCGCAGCTTCTTTACCTTGCAGTTAGTTATACATGCAGATTCATTCGTATGTATGCATGTATGTATGTACAACGTACAATGTACACACATAATATACACAGAGATTTTATTATGTAGACAGGACTGAGGATTGAAAATTGAAATGATGCACCAAGTTATGAATGTGAATGTGAAAATGTCGATTATTGATATTTCATCTCCTTCTTTTCCTCATCGTCTGTCTTTACATACATATAATATTCTTCAGCCTTAGGTATGGCTTTCTCCGAATTTTTTTCGCCCCACTCAAAGTTCAATTCCCAATTTTTTCCACATGTCAAGCTTCATTGAAATGGGACATAAAAGGGAAAAAATCTCCATGCAGCTCGTCTTCAACTGCGTACGCTATATATGTACTGTGTATTTTGTGTGAATATTATCATATCAATAACTATTGGCAGAGCGCGTGGGAGTCAGGAGAGTCAAAGGGTCGTAGAAATAAGGAAAAAGGGAAATGGGTCAATAATAAAATCCAGAAAAATTCAGAATAAAATGTATGTACATGCCGCATATATTACACATATGTACAAGATAATGGTAATGGAATTCAGATAAAACGGAGAAAGTTGGCAATTTCATTGTTGATTTTTTCTAGAATATTTTGTGTGTTGTCATTGTCATGTCCCATTTCGCTGTTTGTTGTGAGTTGGAATTGGAGTTGGAAGGATTTCTGGATGACAGGCTGTCGATGGCGCCACCGCCACCCGTCAGCATAGATAGTTTGGCTGTCCACAGTATGAATGTATGTATGTATGTATACTGTATATGCAGAGTAGTTCTCTTTCTGTGTACTGTGTCTACTGTCTGTCTGTCTCTGTCTGTTTGTGTGTGTGCGTGTCAATGTCGCTCACTTTGGAATTCTAGGCCGAATTTTAAAGGGAGATGCAAAGCAGAGTCAGAGTCAGAGTCAAAGTCAAAGCCACAGCCAAAGGCAGAAGGCGAACAAATTTACTGTGGAATTTCAATAATTTGACACAATAAAGTAGGAATCGGCAAATAACATGAATATTGCACCTCCACTTAGATTATGTAATATAATATAATATAATATAATATACATGCAGTCACACACATGGTAGTTGAAGAGAGAAAGTGGGAGAAAACGAATCGGAATTGAAATGAAAATCGTAATTTGCAATCGTAACTTGTGCTCCAACTCTAGGCCATATACATACAGACATATGTTTAGCTTTGCCAACAGCCGTGTTACAATTCGCAGCTTGCAAACTTTCAGTTTTCTCAATCATATGTAGTTACATACACATTTCCGCATCCTCTTCCTATCGGCCTGTATAAATATATGAGCACTTGGTAATCCGATTTATTTTGGGCAAAACAAATTACTGGATGAATTTCCTCTTTCTTTCTCTCATCCTCTCTCTCTCGCTCTCGTTTTCGTTTTCGTTTTCATTCTATCATCACACATCTTGTCATCAGATGAAGGCGGAGATTGAGGGTAGATTTAAATTGAAAATTGAAAATAATGAAATAAACTATATTCTCCTACACACATTTGCTTAGAATGTATACTTATTTAGAATGTAGAATTTCTACAGATGGGGACCGAGTAAGTGGTTTCACCTTGGAAAATTTTGCCCCGCGGGCTGGCCATAAATACAGTCATTTCCCTTCATCATACATACATACATGTTTTCGTCATACTCAGACAATTTGTCGAGCTGTGTGTCATGTGTTTTGAATTTTGAAACCATCAAAATATCAAGTGTGAAATTTTGCTGGGATCCCGACTCTCAAAGTATTTTCATTTGAAAATGATTTCTTAAATATGACTTGTGTTATCAAAATCTCGCCCATTTTTTGCACACGAGTTGATCTATTTTCTCCAAAGATACGTACATATAGATACACGGCCCAAATTCTTTATTCAATGAGAGGTCTCACACATTTAACTACAATCCATGCATATAGTCTGTATATTGTGAATATGCTCATATGATCAACTTTTTATCCTATCCGTACTTCCATTTCGCTTAAGTCGGTGCAAAAGTTTGTGTATTAGGTATTAGTCAGTAAGTTGGTGAGTGAGTTAGCGTGTGAGCCAAGTGAAATAAATAAGTCTTTCAGAACTAAAGTGACTGTGCGTGTGTGTGTATGGGTGTATGTACATGAGGAATGAGAGATGGATGGAAAATATAATAGAGACAAGGTTGAAGGAAAATGAAGAAGAAGATGCTCATGAAGATGGGTATTAGTGTGGAGGATATTGAAAGGGGAATATTGGAAATCCCAGAAAGTTTGATACAGTATATACGAGAGGAGACAGAGAAATCATGGAGGATTCCAAAAGTGTGAAGGACAGAGATGGGGAATCATCGAGCGGATTATGAAATTGATGGTAGGGATATGAAAAAATGGAGAGAAAGCTATTAACACCAAAACCACCACATCATATTACTGTCCATACATATTTATACGTGCTATAGATATGATATGTTTGTATTATACTTGCCAGCGATGTAACTAGGATATAACTATGTGTACAGTAAAATGTGTGTGATAAATGCATACTTATATTCATACATATCTGTAAACTCAAGAAGATCCTGGATCGTAGATCAAACGTCAGTGCGTATTTGCAATAGAAGGAAAGGTCAGCGAGCCAGAAAAGGGAAATTTAATGCACACGGATTACCAACAGATATACTTACAATACAGAAGCTCCACAATGAAAATTAAGCAAAGGGTTGAGTTTAACTCGCTCTTTGTATACTCAAGTTTAAAAGTTTTTTCTTAAATTAATTTGAGTTGCTGCATGCAAATGCTCACTTTCTTTTTAGCTACGGCAATTACAAAAGTAAGGTAAAACGTGAGCAAAATGTTTCTCGAGTTATCTTTACTGAATGTCAAACTTCCTGAATATGACTAGCTTAAGTCACACATGCATACAAATATACCGATATTGCATTATATCAGAGAGAATCTGAGCTTTAGCCGTGTGCCGCTAGTGCGTAAGAAGTGCACGGGAGAAAGTAGTCAATTTCTCTATAGAAAATCCCAGATATGTATCTCAAGAGCTTTTTCTTTTCCCCCTATTCCTCTCCTCTCTTGAAACACAACATGGAACGATTTCACGGTCGTCTCTCTCAATTTTCTCTGTGATTATTAAAGAAAAAACAAGTTGATATCGTACGATATGTCCTATTTTATGCACCCTCCTATTGAAGGCACTGCATAGATATTCATCTGTGTGTGTATGTATCATGTACATGTACACTATGTATTATGTACATATATCTCCTTCCGCCCTTTTGTCTATATTTTGTGTATAATATTATGTATGTATATTCCTGGATGTCCAATATCATTAAACATCTTACTCGTTTATAGGGTTTTTGTTTTGTAGCTTTAACGTCAAAATTTTTGGTTCACGAGTCATGATTTCCTTCATAAATAACAATAAAAACTAGGCCAATTTTTGACCCTTCATTCGAAGAATCGTGTGAAAAAGGAGCTGAGATTCACTCAATACTCAGAACCATTTGTCATTTTTATAGTAGCACACATAATACACAATAACACATCTTCTTTCTTTCTTTGCGGTTCCTTTGTGTACAAGCTGTTAGAATTTTAAATTAGACTTAGTTGAACTGAATTTGTAATACAAAAGTTTTGAGTGAAAGCAAAGAAATTTTATTTTGTTTCAACCTCAAGTATGTATGTATTATGTATGAAGGTAAGAGAATGTGTGGACATTTGAGCGTGTTTCACCTACCTATTGCACTAAATGTACAAGGGCAGATGACTCTTATTTTATCCTTGGCTTGTGACTTGTCTCCGCTTGTGATTGTGAATTGTGACAAAGGGAAGCTGTTGACCCTTTTTTAATGGAAGTAGGATCTAAAAGTTATGAGGGCTTTTGGAAGGCCCAAGAGTGGACACGAGTTATGTTATGTATGTACTTACTTTCTATTTTTCCGCCTTTCTCCCACCATGTCGTTTTCTATTTTTATGACGAAGGGAAGGAAAGCAGAAAGAAAGCAGGAGAAAGTCCTCCTGCCGTTTTCTATACCCTCTTCCTCTCTCATTGCACATTGAACACATATGTATACTCATATGTATAAGTACAGTCAAACCAGATTCCAAATCAAGACACCAGAGAGTATTGCGACATCGGGCATGAGACTGGTCCTGGTCCTGGTGCTAGTCGTGATTCCAGGCCCTGAACTTTTTTGTGATCTTGTCTGTACACATACAAGCGGTCACATGCAATACACAACAAAGGGACAGACTTATAGTCGCTCCTCCTTTTCTCAAGGCAGTTTTGTCCACAAAAGATCATCCACAAAAGTCTTGGAGCGGAATAACTGGTAATAGACCATTGACAAAACCCTTTAGCAAAATACACTTTGTCTCTTTGGGGCACGTAAAAGTACATATTTGTGTGCAGTACGGAGCTTGGCCCAAACTTCCATGCTTTTGTCGCACCTTTTTGTCGAAAAGTGGGAGGAGGATAAATGCTGTTATGTCTGAAATCTTTCATAAATACACACCATGAACCAAGGGAAAGCCATAGGACAATCACATAACTATGTCGTTACATACATACGTGCAATCACATTCATTTTCCTTCCTATCCTCATCCTTCCTTCTCGTCTTTGCCATTGTCATGTGTTTGTGTTTTATACGTCCGTATACATGTATGTTCACTGTTCACATACTAGATAGCTAGATACAGCTAGACATGCACAATGTACAGAGACAACATAGGTACATTAACGTTTAGAATCCACCAAAACACAACATTTAGTCCGTCGTCCTTTACAATGTTTTTATATTACACTTTAAGGTCAAAAACATTTTATGACTATTGACGTATTTCAATTGAGGAACACTTTTGACCGCCAAATTAGCAAAAAGTAAAATAAGGCGTACTTTCCTCTACATTTACCTGTTTCTGAGTGTAGTATTTTTACATAAAATACACGATAAAATTTTCTTATCATGAAGCATTTAAAAAACCCAAGACATGCATAAGACTACCATAGTAACCAGGGACGTGTTTCTAATCGTAAGTACCCTTTCAATTTAGCAACAATACAATATAGGTTTAGCCTTCGAGAACAAACAAATACATTTAAATAAAGTTCCCATCGACTATGATACTATATGTATATGTGTATGTAAAAGCAATACAATATGTGCTTAAAAGTGGTGATTGTCCATTGAAATTGGAGCACGAGAATTCGATAGGAGGCTGATTGACGCCGGATTCAAGCCAAGTGCAAATTATTAGTGAACTAAGCGCAATGTACTTGTACAACGCATAGGAACAAACGAGGAAGAAACTGCACATTGTCTCCTCCTCCTTAAGTTTCCTCATCAACTCCTTTGGCAGCCATTAGGAGTCATTTGTACATTTATTCTGCGCATTTAGACCTTTGAGCATTAATTAACTGTGCAGTAATCCACTTGCTGTGGAGCAAGCGTCGATTTTACTCACTTAAATTGGACAATACACTATGCACGTGAACGTCATTCTTGTCCTCTTATCGAGGACTTTCTACTTTCCACGCACCGGGAATACACAGTGAGTTACCCATATCTATACGTATATTATAATGTGTAAGATATTAAAATAATTGAACATTGAACTCAAGTAGAATTTAATAACTGCCAGCTCAATATTATCCACATGTGTATTATTACCTCAATTTTGGAACGTTTTCCACTTTGCCTCTTATTAAAAATTGTACAAAATACTCCACTAGAAGCTTACAAACTAAGTACTTACTTACATACATACAGTTCTGAACTTGGAACTGTTCTTGTCTCCTCCAATTACGCACATTTCATGAATTGACGAGAGAAATGCCAAAAACAGAAGACATCACACACTTACATATAGAAGAAAAAGAAAAGGGTGAAGTCAGGCTTGTGTGGTGTGTCAAAAACATTTATATCTGTAATTTCGTACACTGTTGACTGTACACTGTACACATACGTACTTATATAATAGAGATGGAGATGAACAGAGTCAGCTCAAGCTTGAATATGTAGACCAAGAAAAGTTTGTGGTCCACAGATTCTTCCATTTCTCTACAGAAACATCCTTTCTCTCCTTCTGTCTTTGCCTATATCCCTCCTTGCGTTTCCCTCGTGAAAGTCGTCAAGAGACACGAGGTTGGCCTTTTCTCTTTTCTCTCTCTCTCTATACCTATACTTTCTACTTCTCTGTCCGGCTCCCCTCATTGAGGGATAATGGTGAGATGGGTTAGGAATACAAATGATGTAATTTCGACAGATTAAAAAGACAATATATGTATATGTGATACAAAACAGACATCAAAATACCAGGAAGGACAAAGGGGATGCGAAACGAGAGTCTCACGCATCCGCGTTTCGAAAGCAAAATTTGTATTCAGTATCTTCCTCTATACTTATCAAAGTCCATACACGTGTAAACGACAAAAGAAAGGCCAATACAGTGTCGTCCTTTTTCTAAATAATAGTTGCATCATTAACGAAGTATAAATAAATTTATTTTAATGCTAATATGTCATGATCTGATGCTATGTTGAAGAGAGGTATAGTTATTATGTATAGGCAGAATTGAATAAATAGAAAAGAAATGGGGAATAACCAGTCAAAATCTTTTTTTTCAAAACGTTTTATTACTCAATACGTTGTTGTTTCATTGTTGAATCCATATACAATTATATTATTGTTATCTTTTTTGAAAGGAAAGCATGGCTGTATTTATTTAGTGTAGTTATATCTCGTAGTAATAATATCATGATTTTTTCCCTTATTTAGTTACTTAATGTTTAATACCTCCTATCGCGTTACACACTATTGTTTTTTATTTTTATTGTTTATTGTGGTACGGTACGAAGCGATGAGTATGTTTTTTGTTTTTTATCTTTATAATATGTCATGTATACAGAGTCCCTACAAATAATTAATCATTAAAGTAATTCAATAATAGATCATATGAAACGTTCTTTTTTCATGTATAAAGGTTTCTCTTTAACTGAAAATATTATTCACGCTTTTTTTGTATTGTATTATTATCGTAGTCAAATAATGAGGATGGTGTATATATTCATTATTTTTCATATAGTACTGTCTAGTAACACACGATGTACTATTTTTAAGTCTAAATGTCTAAAGGTTTATTTAGCTACATTATTTTACGCTCCTTATTAAATATACGTTGATAATAATGTACATATCATAATGGAATTTACATAACACAATATTTAAATACGAATAAAAAGTATTTTCGATTTCGAAATTCTTACAATTACTGGATTTTGAAATAATGTTGTGTATAACTTCATCACTAATGATAATATACATCATACATATATATATTATATTTTTGTATATTTTTTGTCATGTTTGATATTTTTTGCCTATACGTTTTAGGATAAAGACGATGACGGCAATCATAATAACTTAATAACAATAGCTAATATGATTTTATTTTACACGCATCATTGATTACTTTAGTATTACACATTTCTTAAGGCCATATAGTAAGTACACAGACATGAAAAATCTACAAAATGTAGGGAAACGAGGAAAATCAATGTTATGTAGTAATAATGCTAATATAATACTTGCTTTTTTGTCGTGTATCTTTTATTTTTATAGATATTTAATGTATGCCGTCTTCCAATAATTATTAAATATTTTGCAGTACCTATTACATTTTTTATATAAAATCTTTTCTAAATCTTCGCTTTTGACTCTAACTGACTGCGCTCTGGTGTTTATGAGCTGTCTCAACTCCATATAGGTATATGAAATGTATTAGCTGATTTTGATTATATAACTGTTGTTCATCAGTTTTCTTAACTGATTATGCATACGGAAAACTATACATTATAACAATATGATGTGTACATATTTATAAATGTAAGAATGCTTTGCATAATATGTGTATGTAATAATATTTTTGTATCGATTTATATCTTTTATACGCAATACTGTCTCCGTTTGTCTATGTACTTTGGTTAGCATTGATTATTTTAGTTTTTTTTACAAATACAAATACAATCGTGCTTTCGGAACGGAGGAAAATGTTGTACAAAGAGGACAAATATTGGATGAGAACCGGTGAAATTTTGAGCACGTTTGCCAATTATTTTAAGCACAATATGAAAGCGGAAAATTATTGAGCTTAAAATTGTCTTGCTATTCTTCTTTCTTCTGGCTCAAAAAACCGGTCCTTCACTCATCCTATAAAGTCCTTTTTATATTATATTGGATTTTGGGTTAATTTTAGAAACACTGGAAAAATTCTCGTGTGTATATATAATGTGTAGGTGTAAAGGGAACTCAAATAATGTCTTCTTGTTTGTTAGTGATAATGACGATTATTATGATAAGAATAAAATTTAGATTATTATTCCTTTAATTTTTTTTATAACTATAATAATATAGATCTTTTTTCGGACTTTGTTTTGTTGTTTGGACTTCGGTTTTTTTCACCTTTTTCTTAAAGCCAAGTTATTAAATTTGGATGTGGAAGGTTGTTTATCTGACAATTGACGGTGTGTGACTCTCCATTGATGACAAACACGGATTCTTGGGATCTAGAACTGGTGACCATGTATCTACTAAAAAGGCCCTGGGTTGATATTTGATTATGTGAATTTTTCATCCATGGATACTGTTGGATATTGTTGTTATTGATGCTGTTATTAGTGTTGAGATGGCGGGACGTCATGGAAAGAACTCCGCCACTAATCATCTCAACTTTGCCAGTTTCCAAATCTACAAATAAGACATCCTGCTTGTCTACCGAGCTGGCAAATAAATCATAAGTGTGAGAAGTTTTGGATGGGTAGAAAGTAACATCACTGACAAAAAGTGATGTTTTCACATCAAATAGAAACTGGAGACCATTCTCTGTAGAAGAAGAACAAAAACAGTGTTCAAATTAAGTTTAAAATGATGATTACCTTTTGTGCATTGAAAAACAGGAAAGCGAAAACAAGTTATGTAGCAGTATAAAAGTTATTTATACCTGTGAGCCGCTGTATTAACAGAGTTGTCCCAGTGGCATCATGGGAAACTGTGACGAGTTTCCGAGAATCTGGAGTTAAATACGGTTTCCCAAGTCGATCGTTCTTGTAGTGCACAACCGAATCTGTCAAGTGATCATACACGATCTCACCAGTTTGACGACCAGTGACGGGCTCTCGGCATTCAATTATTATCATGCCATCTGAAATTTGAACAAAAAAACATACATGCAACAATTATGTTTAGCTGATATACACAACTTTATTATCATACTTCATTAGCTACATTCATGATCATGTAAATAGAAATGTGCAAGCTAGGACAGGAAATAAAACTTACATAAACCGCTAAACTCAATATTTTCTGGCACACAATTCCACAAAGTCAAGTCGACAGATTTCACATATCGAAGAGCGACCAAATCTAACTTATACATTCCTCGATTGTTCTTGTGGGTGACATATGCGTATCGGAACTGGGAGCTAGACTTTGTGTTTGAAGGAAGAAACAGATTTTGCACAACATCAAAATGGCTATTTATGGGCTCTGGATGGACTGTATGGTGTTTCTTTTTCTGCTTTGCATCTCTGATAAAATGTACAAAGAAAGGAAGCATAAAAAACCCGAGTTATGAAAACCTGATGTTTCATTTATTAAAGAATTTAAGCAAACAAACTGAAGACTTACCGAATGACTTGAAGTGTTTTTTCTCCCACTTCTTGAGATCTATAACACTGAACCCACACTTGATCCAAGTAATCAACAAAGTGGAGCTCCACTGGATACCGATCAGTTTGAACGGTATCCACAACCAATTTCTGATTGATAGATATAATCAAGATTCGATCCATGGTTGGCTGGGAGACGTAAACATATGAATCTCCAACTTTGACAGAGCTACCCCAATTACATTTTGGTGTCGGGTCATTGTTGCACACATAATCCTACAATAAAGAAAGCCAAAATTGTTTTACATGCTTCATATTGACGGCTTTTTACACTGCAAAGTTTTAGAAACTTCAACGCCATAACTGAAATTAAAATTACCTGAGTTCCAGGAATAATGTCAGTGGCTTGAATCTGATGAAGAAGCCTGCAATTGTTAGGATTATAGATGGATATTCCCTTGTCATGGAAAACTAAAAATCCTCCATCCTCATCATGAGATTCATTCTGTAGAGAGTCTTCCGTCTGTCCCTGTCCTGCCACAACGACAAGGGATGTAATGTCAATTCTTCGCCCTGCTGAATTTTTCGCTTCACACATGTATGCTCCAGTATCCGAAAAGTAAACATCCACAAGGGTAAGAGCGACATTGTTTTTGGCAAGTACGAATTTGCTACTGGAATGTTCAACAATTGGGTCGTCGTTCTTGAGCCATTTTACGGAAGATGGGAATGGTTCGCCACCCGTCACTCGGCAATGTAGAGTCACATTTGTTCCCGGTCTCTTCATTATTATATGCGGACTCACCTGTAATATTCAATGTAAACTGTAAATAACAGCAGCTAATCCTAACGAATATAAGTACATAAAAATCAAAAATTAAACACAAGGAAAACTTACATGAACTTCCGGTGGAGCTGGAAAGTGAAAAGTTGATACAAAAATTAGTTTGACATAATAAGTAACACATAATCAGTAACAAGAAAAAAATTGACTCAGTTTTATAGATAAAAAGTAAAATTTACCTTGAACTGTAAGAACATGGGTCTGTACAACATCTGAAAAAAAACCAATCATACATATAGCTTAAGTTTGAGTTCAAGTTTTCAAGAAATAATATAATAACCTACGCATGCTAGAATTTTTTATTACGGCTATTTCGCTCTCCATGACATGTGTAGTTCCCCGTGTGTAAAAGTTGAATGTTACTCAAGTATAGAGTGCCATCAGAAAACACTCGAATTTGATGGTCATCTTGAGTCGACAGGTCAACCTCGTAACGCTTCCACACAAAGCGCATCGGTGGAACACCGCTGACATCGCATTTAAGTTCGACTGAAAAATAGAATTGAAAAACATTACTCGTTTTGAAAATTTGTGCAATCATTCTCTGTGTAACTGTCATTGTGATGGTATTTTCTTACGGTTATCCCCAACTTGAGCCGTGATACGCGTAACTTCCACAGCTTTGTCAAGCGTAATCAGAGAGACGGCTACAATATGTCATTAAAAATATTTAAAATGTGCAGAGGAAATTTTTCGCCAAATAAAGCCTATGTAGATTGTCTGGAAAATGATTTTAAAATAATACTTACTGTAAAGTTCATTGAAAGCGACGTAAAACTCGTTCAAATCAATGACATCGTTATTGTCAGTGTCCTCGTATTTAAATAAATGTGTGAGACTGCAACCAGCTGGTGCTAATTTGGCAATTTCTTCCTCTTCCATAACCTACACATAGATAGGGCAAGAAAGGAAAGGAGTCAAATTAATAGAATTCAATTTGTTGTATTATTCGACACTTTACAGAAAATTGTACCTTGTACAAGCATTTACGAGAGCGTATAGACAGGTACCTCATTAAAAACTCATGGTATTGCTTACATTTTGTAACTCGGTATAGTCCAAGTACCCGTTGTTATTGCGGTCAAAATGGGAGAACATGAGACTGAGTAAGAAGTCTTTACCATTTGCTTTCTTCTCCAAATGCTCATGATAGTAGAGCAATAAATTATCCTGTAAAATGAAATTGAAAATATTTATTATTTTTCCTTGGAGAATTCATTTTCCTTTTTCCTACTCTGCATGATATTATTACACCTTTTAAAGGGGAGCTAATCGATAACATTGGTATAGACAATAAATTAATATTGCAATAATTATAATTTCATTACCCTCCCGCAATCGTACAAAATTTCTGTACTAGGGATATAACACTATAAACTACTTTTTTAAATTGTGCATTTTTGTATTCTACCTTCAAAATTTCAAACTCTTCTGGACTGCATGGATTTGTATTTACTGGCTTACTACTCTGCTCACAATTTCCCTCTGTACTCACAGAAACTGTCTCTCCCGATATGCAATTGAAACGATGGAGCTCACAAAGACTTGCGTATCTGCCACAAATCAAATTTACAGTTGGTTAAATTATTTCATGCATTAATTTAAAAACCATTGTTGTACATACCGTGTTTTTTTGAAAATGGTACATAAAGTTGTTATTTATATGTTTTTATCAAAACTCACAGTTGTCCATCGGTTCCACAAATATTCGAAACTCCGTTTAAAAACTCTGGACATTTTTCAATGCAAACGCATTGAGCTTGACGATTACTATTGAGTCGACACTCTTTTCCCTTGCCACAATTTTTTCTCCTTGGACATTTTCCTGTAGAAACAACCCACAAAAAAAGAACTTAGATACAGAACTTAGATTCGCAGCTCATAAAAATTTTAAAATTGTAAAAGGTGAAAATTTATTTTCACAAAGTTGGCCTTTATTCTCACCTGAATGTTCAATGGAACTTAGTTTATTATGATGATGTCTCTAAATGAATGCAAAGAAGAGAAAGCATTGTAAAATTAAGTTCATTTAAAATGCAATGTGAAAAAATGCATGATAATATACATAAACAGAAAGGGAAAATAAAAAGAGAAAGCATTATGCACAATGGAATGACTCACTTTCGACGACCCGTCTACAACCACAAACGTAGTCGTTGCAACGAACGCAAAAACCACAAATAATACTAACTTCATGGCTACATTTAAAAAAACAAATGAATAGATGAGAGCTGCACGATGAGAAAGGATCAATAAAAAACCCGTTTGTATGTATACGTAATGATGGGTTCTTGACTGGTTTCAATCCCTTTCGCTTATTCTTTTTTTTAACTCACTCACTCACTTACTCAAACACAGATACAAAGAGGAAAGACGAGTAGAAAAATAAACAATGTTTAAAGAAAATTTTCTGATTGAATTTCCTTTTTGTGAAAAAGGAAAATTGTCATGAATCCACTGTATTATGATTGTAATGCCCGAATAAGCATTTCATGGTGTACTGGTGGTGGTGGTAGTTGGTAGTAGAGTAGTAGTAGTAGTAGTAATAGTGGTGGCTGGAGATAGGATAAATAGGTACGTAGTACTTTGGCTCTACTTTTTAGATGCGTATAATGTAATAAAAGGCAACCAGGAAAGATATATAGATATATATAGAGTGAAAGAGTAATAAGAGAAAGGCAGAGGGGTCGAAAGCGATTCGGGTGTTGTCCTAAGGAACAAAATTCCGGAGTTATCCGGGGAGAGCGAGAGAGAGAGAGAGGGAGAAAACGAGAAAATACAGACAGAGGGTCTGGAAACTGGAAACAGCGCATGACTATTCACTCATACACAGTTGGAAAAACTTTATTATCATTATTATTTTATCAAAAACCATATCTTGGCATAAGTACAATCACAACGTTTTGTAATAATTTATAATGATAATAATAAGAATATAATATATATAAATGCCATGAAATTATATAACTTTTTTCTTCCCCTTATTTTACATGTATGTATATATTTCTTTAGGTATTGTTATGAGATGTTTTAACTTTTAAGTTCTATTACTTTGATAATAGTATTATAACAATAATATGTTATCATACAGTATACATTATACGTATGGTGTAGTTAAGTTATGCCTAGTTATGTATAGTATAGTATAGAATTGCATATTACAGATATTTTGTCGTCCTTACGTTTTCCTCGCAACAAAAAATACACTTCTGTATGAGTATCGGAGCATAGACCTCTGGTTTTCTGCATAGTGAGTTGGAACGTCGTCAATTTGTTTCTATATCACAAAGAAAATTGAAAGGAAATGTTAATGCAAGCACTATATAAAATCAAATGCACACGTAGATTGTATAGAAGCAATAAAGCAATGTGCTATTGATCTGCTTTTGATACATTATTATACATACACACACACACACACACAGGAAATCTAATTTATGGATTTGACAATATTCTCATAAAGTAACTTATGTACGCAACGCATATTACCCTGTCATCATGCAAGAAATATGTACACCATAAAAAAATCCCCCTGTTAATATACTTGTACCTTTTAAATTTATGGAAAAAATATATGCCTTCATACCTCCATTGAAAAGCCAATTTTTTTTATCATATCCACGATAAAATCGAAAGACGGTTCTATACTGTCATCATCACACATATCGGCATAGTGGTATAACAACGGACCCAAGTTGATCCATATCCCCCCAGGCTGTAATCATACTTTATAATATTATTTCCCGATACGAAACACAAAAATTTGGAAAAGCAAAGTAAAATGATGCCAATTCTGTTTATAAAATACTATTAATGTGTATTGTCTGTTTGGCTAAAACTCTACCTTCAAACAAGCATGTATTCTATCAAAAAAACTGACAATATTATTTGCACAGTCAATAAAGAAACATGTAATTATACAGTCCCAAGCATCTACATTTTCTGGAGTAGAGTAAACTTCTAGGAAATCGCCAGCGGTCATGGAGAATCTAAAATTAACACAACAATGGTAATTAAATGTATGTTTAATTTAATAAATTATGTACACTAAATCAATAACCAGTAACTAATTAGGTACCTAGTGTTTCTAGGCAAATCAGAGGGATCGACGTCAGGGAAGCTCACTGGACGAACTTGATCCTCATGATGCAGATTATTTGTCAATTGATGAATAAAAGGATACACTTTGTGCAAGTTTTTACCGTAACATCTAGAAAAGAGCACAATGTTTTCGTTTTTATTATTTTGCTTCATTAAATGATATTCATGCTCTATACTCCATACCATGGCAAAAATATACATAATAATATTATGCATATTTGTTATATTATAACAAATGTCCGTATTACTTACTTATTAAGTATGAAATTGGACGTAAACAGCATAAATAGTGAAAATTCATTTCCTTCCGTGACATATCCACGTCGAACCACTTCATGTGCTAATCTTCCTACAATATAATAACAATAAATACAATCCACATTTTTAACCTATTCAAAATGATATGTATGAATGCTTGATTTATATTCTACGCGTTCGTGTGCCATGCCGTTTATTATTGCACTATGTCTAAGTAAAAGGTGGTTGTTTTGTTACCTAAGCCTGCTCCTGGAAGCAAAACACGAACATCTTGAGAATTTTTAATTGTAGAAAACTGTCTCTCGAGTTCCTCAATTATAATTGTGTAACACGAGTCTCGCTCTTTTTCTCCTTCACTACTCCAATCTCGGTAGATCTGCTTGAGAACAGCTGTTAATTTATCATAGTCAAAGGCAGTAGGCTGGACTCTTGGATATGATTCTTGGATTTGCTGCATAAACACACATAAAAAATATTCATATGAACGTAGGGAATAGCATATTATTTAATCATCCATTCACGTTTTAAAAATTTTATAAATCACCAGATTATATCAAAATGGTAAACGAAAATTTGGAGTATGCTTGGTCACACTTTGGTCAAAAAGGGTTGTTCATTTCCTATCATTTCATCTCGACTGGAGTCTTAATTGTTATTTATAGTCTTAAGCTCCAAGCTAGAGGGGTTTACATCTTTGGTAAATCAAATGTTATTTTATCAATGGTTGTAAAAAATAAGAAGACAACAATTTGTATAATTGTTTAGTCTGAAATACTCAATCTATTAAATGTAATGTGTCGATTTATAAAATGTAAGAATATTTGAATTTCTTCCAGGCTGTTATTCCTAGTACACTTGAATATACATAAAAAAATACATATTACAGTATATTGTCTGACACCAAAGCTTTTACCTTGGGGTACACATCATCGTGATTTTCAAATAAGTTGGATTCTTCACTCATAACGAGATCAAAAACTTCTTGATTCTTGTAAATACAATCCTTCATGGTCAAGACATGCTGTTTGTAATCCTTCAGCAGCTCCTGGTGTCGCTTTGATAGGGTATCCAAATAGTTCATAGTTTTTTTTAGTTTGGAGCAAGAGTAATTTCTGTGAAACATCAAAAAATATACAGCTTTATTGGTCTTTCTTTATACTAAAAAACAGAATACATTTACCGAAATGATATTAGAATGCAAAAGATACACTCATAAATGACAATGAATCTATCCGTTTTATTATTGTCGATCTTAAAACTACTTCACCGGTGTTGAATTGTCAAAAGTCTTGAAAAAAGTGTGCGTCGGATACCTTAATTTGTCATTTTTAATTTCAAAAGCGGCAAAATAATTTTTTTAATCAACAGTAACTTCATAAAATAACTATGTAAATTAGTAAGTATGTTCTTACTGGTAGTTTGCAAATGCAGCGACTATTTTTGCATAATGTACTCGCTCTTCATTCCACGATGGGTCGTTGATCCTCTTCTTGGGAAGTTTTTGATCTGGTGGTATACCATCCCCGACAATTTCCAACTCGCTCATTATGCTTGACGATTGATCTTTACTAATTATTGAGATATTTTATGTGTAATTAATTATGAAAAAAATCTATGTTCTAAGTGTTTGGTCGGCCTTAGATTTAAGATGTTTTCTTTGATGGCTTTTTTCGCTTCTTTTTTCTAATGTGTATAAAAATAAATGCCACGATTAAGTACGATAATGACGCAAAAGCTAATGTTAATGCAGTCTTGAAACTTTACACTATAATCTATTATCTATAATACAGATCTATTTAACTATCTACATAATACCAACAACTAAAAAATTTATGTAAAACTAACTAAAAAGCAAATCACCAAGCAAAACTTTTGCTGTGTGTTAAAAATGTGCAAGACCGAGAAAAAATTGATTTTAGCTTTTAGCCCTCGTCGCGCCATGGATAACTGATGATGTTATATTTTTCCTTAGAAAAGCGCACTGGAAAAAGAAAATCCAGTTCCACGAAGAGGCCAATAAATTATTGCAATTCGATAGCATTCCAGACATAAGAACAAAGAAAGAATTTTCTTTTATACTTTAATTAAATAGGTCCATATTTTACGCATAATGCAGCTACTTTTTCTTACACACACACACACACACACACACACACACAAACGTAGCCCATGTATCATTTGGTAAGTATGTACAATATAAAGCAATACCAAATGATTAAGTGGATAGATACATACTTTCTACTACGTACTTTAATATTAAGTGCATGTGTGTTAATAGTTACACCAGAATTTTTCTGGAACCAATTTCATGAGATTTAGCAGAAAATCCTCGAACTCTCACCTATCGCTAAAATGCTTCAGTTAGTTTTACATTTTTGTATCCTTTCGGCCAGGTCATTTTTTCATGTTAAAATACGAAACGTTTTTAAAGTAGAGAAACGATTATGTAGTATGTACATTATGTATAACGTATAATTTATAGTTAGTACATGTTACATGTAAAGATACATGTATTGAACTTCAGATGCATTTTATTGTAAATCTTAAATACAGCTTACATATAGATCATGCATGAAGGCATCTAATGAACGATACACATTTTTAGTAAAACAAATTCTCGTTAGCTTTAAAATTGTACTATGTATCCATGGAAATGAACATTTACTTGATTCTTTCTGTGTTTCAGTCTCGACTCCGCTCCTTTTATTTAGTAATAACTTCTGACAGGAGTTGGTTGCTATGCACTGACCGAAGACTTAAAAACCAAAGAACTATGTACAATGTACTACTTACGACAGATGGTTTCAGCCAATCCGACTCGTATTTTTTGAAACATTGCAGCGTTTTCTTCATTTCCGGAGCCTAGACTCAAGACTCAAGTCTAGTGATTCTTATCTTTCCGCAATAGTATGCATCCTTATAACTTATAATATTATGATGACTCTAAATGTATTGCGGTATGAACAAGTTTCAACTTGTGTCTTTCAAGCATAATGTTTGTCCTCCAGCTTTATGTGTATATAAAACTACGACAGACTATCCCACTCGTTCTGCTGACTAAGTAGGAAATAGGAAATACGAACGCTGCGAACATAATTTACATGGATGGAATCTAGTTTTTCAGCAAATTCCTATATTCTTTGTATTGTCTACACAGCGTGTACAGCGTAAAATCTTTCTCCATATTATACGCATTCGCATTTTCATCTGTATGCTTTCACAATCAGAAATTTTCGGGAAAAATTTCGTTCCAACTGTAAATATGTATTACACATACAATATTTTATGGCGTCTGAAGTGTATGGAAAAGTAAGTCTTGAAATTACACAACGCGGCAGTCCTCTCTCACACACACACGCTTAAGTGGACTCATCTTGAGAGCGTCATGAAGTGTTTGGTGTGCTCCCATCCGGAATGTAAGTAAAATCCAAACGATTGAGTTTTCCCTTTGTACTAAATTATGCACTCAAGCATCGTCACTGGAGAAAATTTCCAAATTCAAAAACAAGTTTTATAATTTCCGTATTCCATTATATTCAGTGTAGTATCTCTACATTTTGTTTGTACGTATGTATGTATTTTGAAGCCGAAACAAATACATGTATGTGTATGTACTTATGTGACTACTTATTAAACGAGTTTATTATAGCATGCAAGTACCAACATATTTATGTGTATGTTGCTCAGTACCAAAAATGCATGTGCTATGGAACTTATTACTTTTTACAGAGTACAGGGTATTATTATTATTGAGAAATAAAAGGAATATGAAGGGAAAATTGATTCAAGTTCCATTTGTATAGGTTTGCCATCACTATCACAGTAACCATCGTGAACTGTAATGTCAAGTCCTAAAATTTAACTTGCTTTCTCCGTCTGCATCTATACACAAAAATAAAGATGCAAATACAGTGCGCCTCATCTATAGCAAACCTTCTAAAATCCGCTTTCAATTTTTAGGCACAACTCAATTTTTGAATTTGTGTTCTTGGCAATCATTATCGGTAAGATTCAAATTTCGAATACCAATAAAGAAAAGGAGATGCAATTATGATTATAGCTTTCGGTAATTACTAGTTATGCGTAATAACCAATGTTTCCTTCATAAGCAAGGTTTACTCTACACCGGCTCTCGAATTTCAAATCATCCCCAAATGTATAATTGATGAAGTTGTACCATAGTACATAGTCTCTATTCAACAGCTTTAACAGCTCCGATTTCTACTATGTATCTCAAAATGAGATACACACAGTGTCACATCATATTACATTAAGTAAGTACATTACTAGTTGTATGTTGTAAGTTGTAAGTAAGTATGTACAATTTTTTACTGTTATTTTCCTCATGTAACTGAAATACATACATACATATCCATCTAATATAATATCCCCGAAAAAAAGAAGCCATTAATTTTTACTCGATGATCAAAAGCTGGAAGAGATGCAGAAAAGCAGAAATAGAAATGGAGAGAGACAGAAAGTAACTGTATTATACAAGGAGGTTCAAAAAAATGTCTCCTGTTAAATGAAGGTAATCATCCAGAAGAAAAGGGAAAGAGAAAGATGGGGGGAAAGAGGACGCCAAAGACGGAGTAAAAAATAAAGAAAGCGCGAGGAATCAGAGCCAAAAAAGAGAAAAAGCAGTGAAACCGAAAGTCGACATAGTTATAAAGCAAGAACTAGACGAGTATGAAGGAGACGAAGAGAAACTACCCAGTTTACTATTTACTATTACTATTACTCTCAGTATTACTATCCACGAGAGACTCAACTAAACTATTCGCATCCGTCCATATATGCATAGTACTATGTGCTCTGTGCTATATATTATATAATGTATAGTATACCTCTACATAGATACTGGATATTATTCCATATACCTATCACAGATTGAGATCATGGTTGTGATGTGTGAAGTGACAGATGCGTCGTGGTGGTGGTGGAAGTCTCTCCTCTTTGCCCTCACAGGGATCCAGATAGTGGCACGAGGAAAAGACAGAGAAGACCAAGAAAGTCGTAACGACTATTACATAATACATTGCATTTTGTCCACAGAGAGAGAAAGAGAGAGAGAGAAAGAGCGATAAAGACAGAGACAGAGAGGGGTAGCGACAGAGAGAAAGCAGCAAAAGAGATAGAGAAAGCTCAGAGAGAGAGTTTATACCGGCAAGCAGCGAGACAGAAAAGAAGCAGAAGAAGAAAAAGAAGAAGACTGCTGCTGCTGCTATATATTGCTGATTCTTTGGCTGCTGTTCCTGCTACTTGGAGATTTACAAAGAAAAAGAGCCAAAGATAAGGAGCAGGGAGCCAGAGAGCAAAAGACCAAACAGCATCTACAATCTACACGTACACATACACATGCACAATATATACATATACAGATATACACACACACTCACACACCAAAAAGCATTGACAAGGAATGGTACAAAATGAAGACAATTGGTTTGATGCTTAGGGCCAAATCGATGTTTTCTCCATTTTCATACATATTTTCTCCCTCTTACTTTAGTCTTTCTCCATTTAACTCTCAATATTTCTTTCGCTCCATGTGTGTAGTGAGTAGTGAGTATGGATGGATCTATTCCATATCTGTACCTATATGTATACGTACACATCCACACATCCCATTGTATACATATGTAGCTCTTATTACTCGCAGTCGTAAGTCGTAGCACACACATACACATACACGGAAAATACAGACATAACTTGGTATTTATATCTGTGTATACTGGAAATAATGCAAAAGTATCCGCTTGCTTTCACTCTCTTTCTCTCGCTCCTCCTCTGTTATCCCATTCCATTTCATCCCAACTCAATTCAGCTCAACTCAGCATGACGAAAGGAGAAAGCCGGAACTCGTTTGCCATATATTTTGATAGCTTTTCCTATAACTATAAGTATAGTATATACTATATACATTACCCATGTGCATAGATTTACGTATATGTATAGCATATCATATCATATGTAATAGAGAGAGAGAGAGACATCACACACAATCGACACAAAGCAGTTTTCGTCCACACAATAAAAGCAACAAAAATAATAATAACAACATGGGCATTGAAATGGTCCGAGTTGGAAATGAAAGTTACCCACATGCATGTACATGTACATACATTTTAAACTGTAAACTACTTTCTCCCATTTTTTCTCATTACTCGCTCAATGGAAAAAAGCACTTGAAAGTGCACATATAGATGCACCATGTATGTATTATGCATAATAAATATCATATGTGGATGTTCCTGATATTATTTTGTATACAAAGAAATTCTATCCCATTATTTTCTTCTTTGAAGATTTAAAATGAGAGAACGAGAGGAAGAGAAAAAAGGAGAGGAAAGAAAAAGCTTTTCTTTTCCTTTGATACTTTTACAACAATGACAAGCCAAGCGGGGCAAGCCAAAGCCGGAGTCAAGTAGTCGTCCAAGTCGTCGTCCTTGTCGAAGACTAGACTAGTTCAACAGAGCCAGTGTGCTTATACAAAATATCTTTTGTGTGTGTGTTTGTACAGCCCATCACAATGCAATGTACTTTGCTTCAAAAGAAGGAAGACGAAGAAGAAGAAGGAACAAGCAGCATTATTATATAAAGAAGAGGGAACGAAAGAAAGAAAGAAAGAACGAACGAAACACAGTGCAAGAGAGAGAGAGAGACAATGTCTCTATCGCTATAGCATATCGTGTATACAATTTTCTTGTAAATGTGTCTCTCTGTCTCTGTGACTTTGCTGTGTATGGGTATGCATGTGTATGAGTATGTGTGTATCTTTATAATATGTTTGTAAGCAGACCCGCGGAGAGTCGGGAGTAAAGTGGAGAGAGGAGAGCAAAAGCGAGCGACCCCGCAGAAGAAGCAGGAGAAGAAGAATGAGTGAGGAAGCGAAGAGAAGAAGAGGAGGAAGAAGAATACTGATAGATAGAGAGTTTTCCTGGTGTGTGCCAAAGTTATTGTTAGACGAAAATCAATGGTTTGTGATATATAGTACACAGACACACACACACGCACACTGTGGCACATACCATACAGCTTGACTATGTGATACTATGATATTACACTTATGCTTATGTCTTGTGTAGAGAATAGAGAATACTCCTCACACACAAATGCATATTAAAAATATGTATATCTATGTAGGTACGTACGAAAACGTACGTACGTACAATATTATACAGTACATGTAAAGACTTGCATAATAGACTGTGTATTATCCATCTGTGTGCTGTATAACTGTATGTGTATGTAGTATGTACGTATATGTACGGGAATACGTGAGCTTGTGTTTGCATCTGGGCCGAACAGCTCTTGCTCTTGCTTTTTCCTATATTATATCCTTTGGCTTTGCTTTTGCTCTCCGATGTTGGAGAGCAGAGAAGCGGGAGAAGCACAAGTAGAAGTATTGTAGAAGCAGTGGCAGTGGCAGAAGCAGAACATTACATTACATTCCAGTGGCAACTTCTGGGAGAGACGACACAAGAGAGATATAGTGGTAGTCAGGACTCAGGAGTAATAGTAAAAGCAGTTTTGAATGCTTGAGTGTGGAATGGGGAAATATTTACCATTATACTTGCATACACGGATATAACTCTAGTTGAAGAGTAATACGGTCGTGGTTTCAGGATATAAAGCGAGAACGAGACAGAGAAAGAGCTCCCGCATTCCCCTAGCCGGAAAAAAATGCTCTCTCTCTCTCTCTCGCTCTCTCTCAGAGTCGTCGAGAGTCGGACATGCACAGTGTGCGGAGAAATGAAACAAGTGAATGGATTAAGGAGAAAAGACCCAGTGGATAGATACACATTTTGTGTGTAAGTGAGAGAGTAAAGTGTGTGTGCAGGATTCTCCTTTCCTTTTGGTTTTTTGGCTCATTCTCTCGTTTCCTCTCCTTCTGGTCTGTCTCTGTTTCCCTGTTCTCCGCTGTTCTGTTCTATCTCTCATTCTTTCCATACAGACACTATCCTCTCTTTTTCTACCTGCAGCACCTTCCTTCCAATTCGAGCTTCACACAAATACAAACACATATACATATACTCAGATACACGGAATATACAAATACAACGCAACACAACACAATACAATATACAACCAGGCATTGAGAGAGAGAGAGAGGTAGAGCGCCCGAGAGGAGAGAGACACACGTTATTTTTATTTACGTCTATGAAAATGTGACAGTTTAGCTGTACGTGCACCTCCTGAAATACAATAAACAATCAGAAAATGTTTTATTCAGACTCGGGTCCTGGCCGAGGTGCTGCTGGTGGAAGTAATACAAGTGATACAAGTACACGTAGTAGAAAGGCTGCACTTTTGCAAGCTCCTTGTTATTCTTTCCTCATCAGCAGGGACAGAGATAGCGATACAGATCGAGATCTGATCTGAAGCAGGTTGGTTCTCTTCTTCTCTTGTCGTTTGTGTCTTTGTGTTCAGTGTCTGTGTGCTCGGTGTTCAAGCTGAGCATCTTGTTTTTGCTTTTGTTTCAGCTTCAATTTTTAAACGATTACCTATACATTATACATAATTCGTTCAAAATTTACCAGTGCTTAATACAATGTTGCTGTAATGTATAATAGTTTCAAGTTTAATAAAATTTAAATGACTTCACACTTTCTGAAACGTGTCTTTGTCTTTACTTTTTCCTTTGTATTTTGTATAATACATTCAGCTAGCTAAAGATGTATTAGGAGGATCAACAAAATGCTGGAATTTTGTCCAGTGCAATTAGTGGAAACTCCGGGCTAAAAATTAAAACTTTTTCTTCGCAATACGAAGAACCAAACCAAATAAGCCAGATTATAAAAAATTCTGCAAATTTTGGAGCAGAAAATGTTGGAAAAGTTACTCATTCTACTCTGCATTGTCTCACAAACGTTTCAATTTTGTCCTCAACCGTGCTCGTGTAATGACAACTTATTGTCCGTCTCTTGTACCAAAAGTGAGGATACAGGATCGCTGGATCAAATCCCCATTTTTCTCAACCCACAAGTCAAGAGTCTCAACTTTATGGGAAATGATATACAAGACATTGGGCTGAATCTTCAGGTATGTACAATGTACAATGTACATAGATGCGTGAGGTTATGATTTATGGTAATATGATAATATTGTAGTTTGTAGTACTCACTCGTGTAAATTCGTTTATTTTCATAGCTTTTGCATTCCGTTTACGTACAAGCTATCCTTATACATTATACAGCATATACATACGCACCGTTTACAGTTTTTCATTTGGCAGCATGAAAGCCGCGTAGTGGTTAAAGTGCAATATTCAGTAAGCTAGGTGTAGAGAACTGGTGCTGTGTGCTGTGTAATGAAGCGTATGTGTGTAGTGTGGAGATATCAAGATGAGCATGAGTATTAGTATGCACAATGTATGTAAAATAGTTGGAGACAAACAAAGCTTGTGTGTGTCCCGGACCCCGAGTTGCAATATTATACAAGCCTGGTAGCAAGATATACATACCAAAAAAGCGGAATGAGAAAGAGAGGATGACAAAAATACAAAGGCAGTTGTTTTTTTGCAATAGGTTTTTTTCTTCTTCATCTTCATTTTCTTTCTCTTTTTTTCTCTCGCTCTCTCTCTCTCTCTCCATGATATCGGCTCTAGTCTCTGTGACGTCTGCGTGTGTGTTTATAAATAAGATATATATGTGTATTTTAAAAAATAGTATAAAGGATTAAGCCTGATCTGCATTATTATTCCAATGGCTTTTCTACTCTGCGCCCTTTTTTCTGATCATAATATATTTGCATACATTTACACTGTATACTATTTACTAAGCATTAATAGAGACTATGTATATCAGTATCTATTTACATAATAGCAAAATACATGCAGATTCGAGAATATGATGATATTGTGCAGATACATAGATTGTGTAGTAGATGTTAGACTAATGTAATAATATTATGTAGATGTAAGCTGGTTCAAAGTATCTGATGCTATAAGCTGATGTAGACTGTATAATAGACTTTAGAGATTTGCTCAAGCATGAAATTAAATACAACTATAAAAAGAAACTTTTCAAGTCATAATATTAATCTTTGTGTGGTTGTTTCGGTTTTTTATTCAAATACTATGTATGTATAATGTACATTCTACATTCTTCTTTTTTTCTTCCTATACTTACAGTTTTATAGTTCTCTTCAGTACTTGGACTTGAGTAAAAATAAAATTTCTTCACTGGGTGCATCGAATTTTGAAAGCTTGAAGAGCCTGAAAACGTTAAATTTGTCGGGGAACAAACTGGAGATAATTGATGACAATGCTTTTACTCATCTCGTCAGCTTGCACATCATTAATTTGTCTCACAATAAACTAAAGTACTTGGATTGGATAATCTTTCGAGGGCTCGTTCATCTGGAGACTATACAGTTGGAGCATAATCTAATTGAAGGGATATATAAGCAACCCGTACTCCCACAGAAAGTCCCACTCACCTTAGACCGAGTAAAAGTCCTGGACTTGGCCTACAATGAGTTAGTCCACCTCAACCTGGATCCATTCCCCAATGTTGAACACATTGACCTTGCTCACAATAATATTTTTAGATTGAGTCCCGGCATCTTTGATGAGACTCCGCGGGTAGCCCTACTAAATTTAACGAGTAATCAGCTAATTGGAGAGATTCAGCTGTCAAAATTGATTCATCTAAAGACTCTGGACCTTTCTAATAATTCTGTAGAATCTTTGAATGACCTGAGTTTTCAGAATCTGTTCAAGTTGACGTATGTTGACTTGAGTAGAAATCCAATATCCGTCGTCCAGCCCTCGTATCTCCAGGATAATATTAATTTGATTATTTTCAAGTTGGACCACTGTCCCAACCTAAAGTATTTTGATACGCGTCTCTTAGATAATAAACCTTTCCTACGACTTTTTTCACTCCGCCATTGTCAACTGACCAACATTCAGTTTGATAAGGCACACATGGAATTTATAGAAAAATTGGATCTTTATGGAAATCCTTGGGAATGTAACTGCTCAACCATTGAAATTCTCAATTACATTCAAAACAATAATAATATTAATAGTAATAACAATAACAATAAAAATAATAATATTGATGGTGGAAATGGTAGTCGAACCCACAAATTGAACCACCATCATCATCTCCATGGTAATAGTCATCATCCACTTACCAATAACATTATTTGCTCAACTCCCGATCAACTCAAAGGACTTTCCCTGTCCACTCTGAATTTACAAAATTTTGAAGATTGCTTCGTCTCCGATAATTTCACCAACACTGTTTTTATAATTACTGGGGTCATCCTCCTGTGCATTATCCTGATTCTTGGACTTAAGATTTATCATGTTTACAAATCCAGACCCTTGATTGTCGACGGTGTTCATCATCATAATACTCATCATCAGCATCATCACCATGGAGACTTGAATCATCATAATCATCATTGTAGCTTTGAGACTCATCACCAGTTTCATGGACATGAGGATCATTTCATCGAAAAAAATTATACACAAGTTCCTAGTGTACTGGTTTAGCCGTGATACATACAACTCATTTACTTTATTACTTTATTACCAATATATAAATGTATGCAGTGAACATTTTGCATACAGTTATTATGTATTACACAAAATGACATACACATATTCAATGCTAAATAAGGTACACCTCTATTATAAAATGATGAGTATAGGTAACTATGAAACGTTGTACTTTAGTTTTATATCGCTACAAAATATGCATACAATACAATAACAATTTGTAATATACATATACATGTGTTATACAACCCTTAAGTTGTGATTTTTTCGACGGTTTGAAAGTACTGATATTATATTAAGTAGATACATTAAAAATTAAAACAATGTGACCCTATATGCAGCCAAAGATAATAATAACGTAGACATTCATAATGCACACAAATAGTTTTATCCTAGCGAGACTGTACGCACCAAAGCTCCAGTGTATATATACAACATACATGTTAAAAGATGAAACATGAAGGTACATGCAATAATTATCATAATTAAACTTATGAGTCATATTTAATATACTTTAAATATTCATGATACACGAAAGAATTGAAAGACAACAAAGGAAAGAAGAACTTGCCAAATCGTTAACGTTTAAATAGTTGAAGCTTTTAGTTTTTAACAAATTTTACTAATGTATTATAGTAACTTAAATGTACACACATAAGTATGATAGTTATGATTAAATTATTCGAAACAAAAATATTATATCTATATTTTAAAACGTGCGTAAATGTTATTATTTATGGAGTAACGTGCAAATCAATATTTATCGAGTTAAAAAATAAAAATCTAGTAACAAGTATAAAAAACCTAATACCACTGAACACTGTTCAGTGAACAGACAATGAAAAAATAAATGTGCTCACGAGGAACGAGAAAGCAATAATAGCAATAATGATATGTAAACAAGTAATCGAATGTAAAATGTAATAAAGGGGGGACACTCGAGAATATTTTCTTTGTATAGATATGCATGACACGCGTAAATCTCCGTAGTTACTGCAGAATCTTTTCACGTCAGTGATGTTGTGTAAAATCGGCAATATAACTAAGGAGATTTGAAACACGAAGTAAATATTGTCGGGTAAATACTATTCCCACAATACGTCAGACATGTAAAAAGCTAATTCCAGCGAATGCACGGATTATTGATAAAAACCCTTAGAAAACAGACAAAAGACATTTAATAGTTACACTTATGAATGATTGTTATAAGAACTTATAAGTTATGTGAGATAGTCTCGGAGTCTGATCGAATAGAAATTAACTGAATAATCTTACGTTACCAACAATAATGACGTTGAACTTTAAAGCGTATTAGAGTATATATACTAGATGAATAACGTAGTAATATGTAGATGCATATTTAATACTGTTAAGACAAATAATATAGATGTACAAACGTAGACCACATTTACATAAATACATATAGCATGAAGCATTACAGAAGTTTGGAAAAGATACATAATATAAAAAGGTGGACAAAGGTTATGGTAAATAGCCTGAATAAAAGTATACACATGCATAAATAAAGGCAGGACATTAGTAGGTTAACTTAATCTGTATGTTGCGTTTAATTTAATTACAGGTCTTTTGTGTGGAAGAACATTTCATTATGATTCCAGAAATAATTATTATGTTTATTGTATAAATCTTGTATATCATGTCTTATGTATCACACGTTAAACAATGTTGTTATCTATTACTTACACGTAGTATCATACATATATATTATATATAAATATCATGTTATATATCAGTTGTTATCAAACTATTTTAACTTTTAATCAATATTGACAATTATATTGTAGATTGTAGTACACATGACCATATTCTAAGGTATCTAAATAATATAGTTTTTCCCTTATCTTTTTATACCGAAAGGAAAGTTCAGTGAAATATATATACATATGATACTATATCTGATGTTTACATTGACAAGCAAATGAATAAATAAAGATTAAAAGACATTTTTTGCAACAAAGTAAATGTATCGATTGTCAATCCCAAGTTTTATTTATTACGATTTATATGGCATAATTGGTGATGATACACTATCAATCAAGATAAAAATGAACCCCATAAATATCATTATTTTTCCATATCGTGTTTGTGGGTCGGCATGCCGTATACTTTATACTTAGACCGAAAACTGGCAATGAAAGAGCAACAACAACTGATTAATCTCCGATCTCCGTGCAGGCTTTATGTAGGTTATGTATTATTCAGTTGTCATTTCGCACACAACTGAAAACTTTTTCTCTTCCACCATACATAGACTATATGATGCAAGATAGGTACGTATGTAGTCATCACTGTTATATCCGCTACAGTTTTTCTCGAATATGTGTATATGATACATCATATTTCGGTTTTCAGCATTAAAACTTTGGGAAACTTAAAGGTACAATTTTTAAATGGATTGTTGCATTTTCTTCCCCGTAAAAATCAGATTAAATCCTACATGTTCTAGGTGTAAAATGATTAGTGGTCAAATGGAAATTCTACAATACTGAGTTGTACATAGTTTTTTAGATGAATCATAGACAGGTTTTTATTATATTCGTACATAGTGCCTAAGTAAAAAAAGCGTACAAAGTTTTTACATTTTATTTGGTTCGGCTCTGTGTGGTAAATGGTAAAGCAATTCAAAATGGTCAAAAATGCTTGCAAGTGCATACATAATAATACATATATGGAATACGCTGTCCAATTTAGATGACCATACCATGTCATTACTTGCATGAAATCAGTTACACAGCAAACACAGTAGTACATAGTTTCAAACCAGTAGTTTGCTCGTATGGTTGAAGCCCCAATGAGGATTCAAGGGTATATATGAAGGATGTGTACAAAAGGAATATAAGAGAACGACTACTAGAAAATTGCGTGTCAAAATACAAACCAAACGAACGTAGACACAGTGGAGAGGAGAGAGAGGAAGTGGAGGAGGCTCACAAAAAAGGGCAAATTATCCGAAAAACTGTAGTGAAATACTATTACATTTTTATTTTTTCGAAGAAAGGAGGTTTGTCAAGCCTCCTATGTAAACATTTATTGATTGTTCTAGTCTGATTTTTGGGGGTTAAATGTATTTAAACCTCTCAAATTAAGGGAGATTATCGAGAAACATACACAAAAAATCTTTGTCATTTGACGGAGTGATTACATATTACATAATTTACCGAAAAACACAATCAATTAAAAGGTCAATTGGGGTCAACTTAAAGAATGTCTTATCCATACCCACCGCCAACTGCACCAGGCCCAGGTATAAATTAACGCATATTATTTATGTACATATTTTAAAGTCTAGTCAATTAAGGAGATATCTATGAACTAAATATAATATTTATGTGTGTATTTTAATTTGTCTGGAGCTGGAGTTTTGTCTAGTTCGTATTATATAATTTTATTATGCCTATAAGGTACAAAGTATGAAGGTGTAAGCAATTCTTGTTAGACTGTCAGACGGTTTACTAATTATATATTGACATTTTTGACATGTACATGTATGTACTTACAATATACATTCGTTCGTTTATAGGGTTGCAGTTATACTCAAACGATGAGTCATTTAAGTATTATTGCAGTGTATTACATATTACATTTTATCGTTTTCGTTATGTTGGATATGTTTCATTTGAATTTCTAATTCCACGAATGTATTATACTTATTTAAGTACTTACATGATAATATTTACATTACACATTGAATTATGGCATTTAAATAGTGTATATGCACTACCTGTAGTCTAAACACTCTTAATACCTGTATTTTTGCAGTTTATCATCAGCGTACGTCAAACAGACCGCAAAATCAAATAGCCACAAGCTATACATACATAAGTAGATGGTTATAAATTATTACTATACATTAGAATTTGTCAAAGGATCGTTTACTTTTTGACTCGACGATTTATCTCTCAAACGGCCCTTTCAACGGAAGTTGCACTAAATGTGAAATGACTGATATGCGATATTATGTACAATGCATGTGTCTACTCTGACATGATAACACAATGTCATTATGGTATATTTAGTGTGTATTGTGTATATAGTCCCGATTTGTCATACATGTTAAAAGAGATCCAAAAGGTTTTTGTCGAGCGCTTCACCGAAACACTTCGTCCCCACTTGAATGTTTTGAAAAATCAATTCATGGTGTATAAAAGTATTACATAAATAATATGTAAATATATGACTCATTGTAGTATACAATAGCTAGCTATGTAAAGACGTAAACTGACTATTTAGAAATACTCTGGTACTTACTTATAAACAATATTTCTATAGTCAGTAATATATAAATTGGATACATAGTTGACTGACGTGACGAGCTGTCTACTCCTTCAATAATAAGCATTTCCGTTTTTTCTTTTCATCCTTCATCTTCCATAATATCATTCTAAAGTATTTATATATGTATACTGTATTCATATCAAATCAAGCATTCTGTTTGAACCCTCGATTTTGACGTGTATTTTACTTTACTACTTTATTTATTTTTTCAAAGGATATCCTCCTTATCCGTCTGGATATCCTCCTCCAGGACAAGGTGGAATGCCGATGCCACAAGAAATTGGATTTCAACAACCTCCACCCGGGTAAGGCGATAGTAGACAATTGTGTATTGTGTATACGTGATAGTTGTTCATCAGTAGTGACAGCTTTGTGGTATTGCGTATATTGTAGAAGCCAACTTTTGTTCGGTTGCTAATTAGGTTGTCAAAAATATTTGATTTTTTTGTAAAGGTACGCGTATCCTCCACCAGCGCAGCCATTGCCACCCGGTGGTGATTATAGTTATGGACATCCTCAACAGCCTCCTCCAGGTTACAATTTTCCTGGAGGTCATCCTGGTAATATTTTAAAACTGTTGTGTACATACTTATTATACGAATGCAATTGTCCAAATAAGGGAGGAATGGTCATATAATTTAAACTACAAATTTTCATATTTTCAGGCATGCCACCGGGTAATGTGATTATGGAACAACCCATGGGAGGTCAAGGTATGTACTTATTACAATCAAAAAATTAAAGTGTACACTTGAAGATGTCAGAATATTTTTGTTCATTTTAATTTACATAAATGCACAAATGCTTATTGTTAATTGATAAATACTTTACTTGTTAACGGGGCTTCTCTCTACTTTCGTACATGAATTATACATTCTGTATTTTTATAGATACATATTATATGTGTATATAATAAATGTGAGTATAATTTTATAAATTATAAACCGTTGTAAAAACTTGTGACAAAATGCTTCAAACAAATATATATATCAGGTTCGTTTCCATACTCGCCTCCAGCTTATTTTGATCACGGTGGTCAACACTATGGACCACCTATTCAAATGCAACCGCAAGGTCTCAAGAAAAACTTTTTTGAAAAAATCACAGTTTGTGCATGTTGTGTGTTAAGTTAGAGGGAGTGAATTATTAAATATTTAATATTTACAGTATGTCCAATTAGAATTTAGTATATTATAGGCACACTAAATTAGAGTAGTTTATGCTATGATGTACTTAATTTCGGGGCAATGCTTCGTTAGTTTTATAAAGATACACATTATAACTTGTATCCATTATTTTTATTGAAATTTATACGCGTACAAGATTTTACTAATTATTGTAATAATTATGTTACAGGTTATATTGGAGGTCATTCAGTACCAATAAATGTTCCACAAGGATTGGAACAATTAGCAATGGTATGTATAAATTTGAAACTTTGATTTTTTATTTTTATTACGAAAATACGGACCCCTTTTCTGTAATATGTTTTACATTTTTGGTTCATAGATTGACAGCGTGTTTGTCAAACAGAAAGTTGAACTCCTAGAAGGTATGATAATACAACATGTAGATGGTTTGTAGACAACAAAAGAGAATCCTACTTGTTGCTTGTCTTATGTGTCTTTATTATGCTTAAATGTCAAACTGTTAAACATTTGCCCTTTTTTATTTTTTGTAGCGTTTCTCGGATGTGAGACGGCAAACAAATACAAAATAAAGAATGCACAGGGGCAACTCATGTTCAATGCCAAAGAGGATACTGATTGCTGCACTCGCAATTGTTGTGGTATGTGCGTTTATCAAAATCAAAATAAAACTTTTGTGAGAACAAAATCCAGTGAAAAAGTGTAATAGGCATAATACATTTACACATCACTGGTGTTACTATGGCACTGGTATACTCAATGTAGCGTCTCTTTGTAGGTCCACTCCGACCCTTTGACATTAAAATCAAGGATTTGCAAGAAAGGGAAGTTATTCACCTGTCAAGGTAAGAAAAAATACACAACATACATTTAATGATAATTCAGCTATCGTTACATGTTTCTGTTTTGTAAGCTTGTGGCAAAGTTAAATTTTGAATTTTCATTTCAGGCCCTTTGCGTGCAACTCATGTCTGTGTCCATGTTTATTACAATCAATCGAAGTATTTGCACCTCCTGGGCAACTCGCGGGGACTGTCGAACAACAGTATGAGTTTCTAAATAAAGTACTGACAAAACATAGATGAAGTAATAATTTACAAATGGTTTATTCATGAACAGGTGGAGCATGTGTTCTCCTGAATTCTTAGTAAAGAATGCTAGTGGAGAAACTGTTTTGAGAATTACCGGACCAGCATGTACCTTTTCACTTTGTGGAAGTGTAGAGTTTGAGGTAATAGAACGTACTGACTGTTGAATTAAATGGACATTTACAAGGGTACCTACTTTCAAGACCTGCTTACAATTCACATCCATGATATAAAATGATACATGTACACAATTTTATATTTCCTATGTGTTTTATTTCTTTTTATAATCGGTAGATCTTGTCAAAAGACGGCTCCACACCCGTGGGAAAAATTTCGAAACAATGGTCAGGCTTACTTCGAGAGGCATTTACGGATGCTGACAACTTTGGAATCAGCTTTCCAATGGACCTCGATGTTCGAATGAAAGGTATCATTATTCATGCATTGATGTTTACACGAATAACCTTAAAAAGGTGCAATTTGTTTTGCAAAAATCAAAGTAGTCTTAGTTTTCATTTGCATGTAAACCAACTTTTCTTTTATGAATCTAGCTGTGATGATCGGCGCCTGCTTTTTAATTGACTTTATGTTCTTTGAAAAGTCCAACAATGAAGAAAACGATCTCCCAGGAATGTTGTAATGAGGAGGTTTTAACAGTCTATTTACAAATTACAATTTATCTACTATAAAATATGTTATATGGTAAAGCTACACAATATATTTGTGCAACTAAATATTTAATATTTTATTGATATAATATATTCGCTTGACGCTAAAAGTATGTAGATATACATACATACATTATTACTTATTACATACAGTTGTTAGTACCGACAATGCATTTTCTGTGTAAGAATTTGTGTACTGAACCTTTGTATCTCCTGTTTTACTAAAACTTGTATTATTATTTCACCAGTTTTTAAACCGAAACGATTGTTAGAGTTCAAAGACAACCATAAGTATACACTATATACACACATTATGAGGACATTAGTACTTAACTCTTGAACAGTATTGTTTATTATGTACTTACTTATTGTATTTTTCGTTTTGTATTCACAGCTCTATATATATGTATGTAGCTTTTTATACGGGTACTGTATTTATTATCTATTACCTATTGTTACTGGTTACAGCTATATGATACTAACACATTCGATTAGAACGAGGAAATTTATATTCTTGTTGTTGTTGTATTCTACTAATCTATTTATTCCCGTTTTAATGAACTAACTTGTACCATACGTTATAGTTTTTCCATACCGTACGAAATATATATATGATATAAGTATTCAATATACTTGCCTTTCTTGATATGATATAATAATGTGTAATGTACACATATATAGAGTATGTATATATCTTTATGACACATGACACCATGTGTGAGACTTGCGTTAAAAAAAGTCACAATAAACAAGGGCTTATACAGAAACTAAAATACATTCAGCGTCTGTTCACACATAATAGTATAATCTATAAAATGTCATTATAGCACTAAAATTTGAAACTTTTTCTATCAATTTCAATGAAGCTTGAGTGAGCAAATAAATAAGAAGCATATATGACCGCTTATTATGTGGAAATAAAGCTCAATGTACGAAAAACTTGGTCTTGTTTTTTGTATTTTACATTTTTCTAAAAATTTATATAATTTATTTTCTTAGTAAACATGTGATATACATACATACATATAACAGTGGCAGTGATCAGTGATGGGAAATTCATGGTGTATATTTATATACATAACATAAAACATAACGCGTATATATATATATGGAAAATTTACGATTACCGATTACGAGTAATAGTAGTAGCATAATTTTTTTAAATAATATGATATCATACATACATACACTTACTTACCTATATATACACAAGATTGGATTAACATATTTTTCCGAACAAATGAAACAACAAGAAAGACACTACAATAATATACATGAACATATTTTATAATCTCATACTCACAAATATCGGCATAATAATTTTTTTATAGTATTTATGTACATGCACATATTATTTCCAATAATAACTATGAATATTATTATAAGTACCGACAAATTTTTACAGTTAAACTTACAACATTGACATTCTATTTGCACAAAACAACAATGGAAAAAATCTCTCTTACTTTCTCCCTCTCATTCTCTCACTTTCTCCTATATACTCACATGCATACAAAAGTCATGGCACGCACTATAATTATTACTTATTACCTAAATATATATCTAAAAAAGTTTATATAATAATAGTATAACGTCTTACATTTTATCTACGGAGAAAGTAAACGGTGAAAGTAGGCGGAAAACAATAAATTATACAAATCAAAAGTAAAAACAGAATGGAAAGACAATTGAGGATAGAACTTTTTATAGAATGTAAAACAAGATAGCAAGAGTCCCTCATGACTTAATAAGCTCGATTAATTGTAAGTTTTTGAATCTGAATCTTCAAATAAATCCAGTACACATGAAAAATCTCTTTAGTATTTTTAGCACCTCAGGCAAACGGATTGAAACTATGGGGATATAGTGTATATACCTAAAGCTGTATAATATACATATATGTAAAATGTAAATGTCGGTAGAGAATATTACACACTAGAACTGCTTTCATACTTTTCATAGTTTTCATTCTAAAATACCCACTACATAATAATATCTTCCCTTTCTTAAGTAACAAGTAATATTTTTATGTATTTTATTTTATATATTAAATGTGTTTAAAAGATGATAAATGAAAAAAGTTTATACTTATATCTAATGATATTTATATATTGTATTATAGATATATGATAATTATGTTACATAATATAATATACACTAAATGACTATGACTATGAGGTCTTCATGCAGACTTGGCATCTGCTTATTCTTGTGCGTAGATAGCCACTCTTTAATGTCTCACTCCTGGGTCTCTGAAATTGGTCTGGGTCATCGATGGTGGCGAGCCAGAAGGAGTATTTATTGGCGTAGTAGTGGCAAGTACCACGAGCTCCATTACACTCGATGAATGGAGTTGCTCTGAAATTTTCTAGACAAGAACCAGGGCTGGCCAACGACTGACCTCCACCCTCCGCTCCTGCTGCCGTGTACTGAAATTAGGAAGAAAAAAAAACAGTTTGTGTTAACGACAGTTTATCTGCATTTTGTTTAAACAATAATCTGTTTTTCTAAACATAAAGTATATTTTTTATACTAACCATGACAAAACTGTAGCCCATCCAAATGCTAGTCCACCCAGCAGGACAATTAGGAATGTCAATGGTTTGACTGTGCACCGCAATAACGTTGGTGGGTGCTTCACAAACGACGCATCTGGAAATGTGCTGCCGGATGGCATCCTCGGACACGGGCATCATGGGGATGGCTCCATTTGTGGACAACCAGTAGGACTTGTCGTTACGACTGGCATAATTACAAACGTCGTTTATGTCACAGAAGAGGAAGGGCATCGTGTTGAACCGTTGAATACAGGAGCCAGCAAAACCCAAGTCTTGGTGATGGGCTTTTTCATTTCCTTCAATGTAGAGCAAACTGTAGCCATCCCAGAGTTTGACCTGGCCCTGTGGACACTGTGGTACGGATGTGGACTGACTGTGACGTACCACCAAAATTCCTGATAAGTAGTCTCCTGCTTCTTGGCATGAAGCTCCAGGTGATCCCTTCATTCCAGGTAAACCAGGAGGTCCCTAAAACATATATGGTAACAAAATTTGTAGTTTAATAATCCATTTATAAGAAATGAATTAATATGAGAGATATCAGGCTAAAGTTATCGTAAACGTACAGCGAGACCGGGTGGTCCTTCGAATCCAACGTCTCCTTTGGGTCCGGAGATACCAGGAGCACCAGATATACCCTGTGGACAAAAAAAACCCCGTTTGTTATAAAATTCGAAAAAAACGAATTAATTTCTAAGCACAAGATGTTCTAAAATCTATTTTTACTGGAGGTCCCGGAAGGCCTTGTTCTCCTTTCAGCCCCGATGGTCCTGGAGGCCCAAAATCACCTCTATCTCCCTTTGTTCCTCGTTGTCCAGGAGGTCCTTGTGTTCCCTGAAGTCCATCATTTCCTCTATCTCCCTTCATACCTATGAATCCTGCTGGACCTGGCAAACCATCTTGTCCTCTGTCACCTATTTTGTACATTTCACACAATTTTGTTTAGCTTTTCTAATTTTACAAAATGTCTCTTTTGCGTATAATAGTGTAGTTTAAGGAGAAAAGTAACAAGTAAAAATTACCCTTTGGTCCTGGAAGTCCTGGAATTCCACTGTCTCCAGGCAGACCACGGTCTCCTTTTTGTGATGCAGTTCCGGGTAGTCCAGGCAAACCTCTATCTCCCTTTTCACCAGGTTGTCCGCCTAATCCATCAAATCCAGGGGGTCCAGGCCGACCGTCAACACCAGGTAAGCCAGCGAGACCTGGAGGACCTCGGTCGCCTCTTTCTCCAGGAGGACCTAAAGGTCCAGGAAGTCCATTTTCTCCTGTTTCACAAAAACGGTTGAAAAAAGAGTAGGTAATTCATTATTTAATCAACACCTTTATTTAAAAACAATGTTGAAAATATTATATTAAGATTATGTATATGATATCGTACCAGGAACTCCAGGTAATCCGCTCAAACCAGGCTCTCCCTTAGCTCCGGGAATTCCGGGTAATCCTAAATTTTGGATAAAATATTTAGTACCTCATATAAGAATGTGTACTAATAAGTAAGCATTTATTTTTAAATATTTGTCACCTTCTCTTCCTGGAGGTCCAGGTAGACCTTGAAGTCCTTTCTCTCCAGGATAAGTCAAAGAAGCTGGGCCAGGTGGACCTTGAATACCCCGATCTCCCTTAAGTCCGTCCAATCCGGGTCTTCCGATAGGTCCAGCTGGTCCTGGTGTACCTCGGTCACCCTTTTCTCCAAAAATGCCGTCTAGACCTCGTAGACCAGGTTCTCCCTTGAGACCGGGGCCACCTGGGAGTCCTGGAGGTCCTCTTTCTCCAAAGACAGCAGGTCCAGTTTCTCCCTTGGTTCCCTTTTCACCCGGGAATCCGGGCAATCCTGGAGATCCAACGAGTCCCCTTTCTCCCTTCAGTCCATCATCTCCAGGGATTCCAGGATTTCCTTTCTCACCACGTGGCCCACTCAATCCTAATTACCAATCATAAGTCAACTTGCAAACTTGGTTGGCTTGACATCATGCTAACAAGTAAGTAAAACAAAAAACAAGTCTCACCTTCCAAGCCTGGATATCCTCGGTCCCCTTTCTCTCCAGGCATGCCGTCGATACATGGGGCACCCGGAGTTCCTGGCAAACCTTCGAGACCACGGTCTCCCTTTTGTCCGGGAAATCCTGTAAGTCCGTCGTTTCCTTTCATTCCTTGTAATCCCATAAGACCAGCAGCACCAAAAGGTCCTCGTTCTCCTTTCTGACCCAAAATTCCTGGTGGTCCATATCCTACAAGAACAAAAAAATTTTTATGTATTTTATAATATATTTTCAAATAATTTTTCAAAAATCCGGTAACTAATGATATAATTTTTTACCCGGGAATCCTTGATCTCCTTTTGGACCGGGAAGGCCATCCAATCCTGGAGTACCAGGTGGACCTCTTAATCCTTCTAATCCGGGCTCGCCCTTATTTCCCTTTTCAGATGCCCGTCCAGGTTCTCCCTTCAAACCGTTGAGTCCAGGTAGTCCTCGATCACCTTTGAGTCCGAGAAGGCCAGGTGGTCCAATTAATCCGGGAATTCCAGGATTTCCTCGGTCTCCACGATCACCAGGCAGTCCACTCAAACCAGGTTCTCCTCTCTCGCCAATAAATCCGGGGGGTCCATCGAAGCCTCTTTCTCCCTTTTCTCCAACAGGCCCGTCAATACCATCGATACCAGGAGCTCCAGGAGCACCGGGCAAGCCTCGAGGTCCAATAAACCCTTTAGGTCCGTCAAGTCCAGGAAGACCTAAGGAAAAACGAAGAAGATGTTTTAGAATCAGTTTTTATTCAAATTATCGTACTTCTAAACTAGGCAAAAAAAAGTCAAGATCAAGTAAAATCATGCAAATATTAAGGTCACAAAATCCTCACCAGGTTCGCCCTTTGCACCCGGGAAGCCGGGTAGGCCAGCAGCACCAGCTTCACCCGGAAGTCCAGGTTCACCCTTGATCTACAGGTAAAAAGAAAAGATTTTGTAAAAATTTCGGGCACCTACCAATAATATCCAAGAAAATTATGTAGGTGAGAAATTCTAAACGTAGGCTGAGAAATGACTAAATATCACTAAAAACGGAGAGTAAAAAATATATATTTTGAAATTGAGTAATTACCCCGTCAAAGCCAGGTGGTCCCATAGGTCCCCGTTGTCTACAAAAAACGAACGAAAACCATTTATTTTCCATTTTCATAATAAAAAATCTAGAGAAAAATAAATGACCAAAAAACTAACCCGGGGATTCCAGGAGGTCCCAAAGGTCCAGCATCTCCCTTAGGTCCTCCCAAACCGACTAATCCGCTGTCACCGCGATCTCCTTTGTCACCAGTGTATCCTGGAGCACCTGGAAGCCCGGGTAGTCCTGGTTTTCCTGGCATTCCAATCAGTCCTCCTTCGCCTTTGTCTCCACGAGGTCCCACTGGACCTGGAGGTCCAATTCCGGGGATTCCAGCGTCTCCCTTGATCCCTGGTAATCCTGGCCTTCCCGGAAGACCCGATCTTCCAGCCTCTCCAATATCGCCGGGGAATCCCATCTGCAAAAATCAAGTAGGGAAATAAATAACATTGAATTTAACATACGGGTATTGACGGTAGTTAACTTTTAGTTGTTAATTGTGCTCACCGGTCCAGCTTCTCCCTTATCACCACGAGGTCTACAAATACCAACAACAAACGTTTATTTTCCATTTTTATACTAAAATCCAGGGAAAATAAAAGGACCAAAAAACTAACCCAGGAAGTCCGCGAGGTCCCACCGGACCTGGTGCTCCCAAATCACCCTTAAATCCACGTTCGCCCTCTCTTCCAGGTCGTCCTACAAAAATGAGGTGAAAAAAGTTTTATTGTGCATTTCTAGGATTATGAGATCAAAAGTTATAAAAATGAGGAGATATCAAACCTTGTGTGCCCTTTGGTCCGGCATCGCCCTTTTCTCCAGGGAATCCTGGTGGACCAACATTTCCCTTTGCTCCTTTAGTTAGTGGGAAGGGAGAGTTACAGGTGCCTGCTTCTCCTTTGAGTCCTCGAGGTCCAGATTCACCTTTACTTCCGCGTTCTCCGTCTCTTCCTGGGAAACCTGGCAATCCTTTGAGACTGTCTCCCTTTTCTCCGTTCAATCCCAAAAGTCCAGGGCGTCCGGGAATTCCGTCCAAACCAGGTTGACCTCTCTCACCCTTGTCACCCTTGACACCACTCACACCGATAACTCCAGCAACACCTAAACACGCATTTAATTTTAAAATTAGCTGCGGTTTGAACCAAAATTAAAAAAAGGAAAAGTAACCATAGGAATAAAAATACGCACCCTTTTGCCCTTCGGGTCCAGGAGGTCCGGGATAACCGGGTCGACCTTCCTCTCCTAAATAAACATGAAAATTGGTTTCAGTTTAATAATCAGGAATTTAATTAAAAACAATTGAAAGATTTAAACAAACTGTGGACCTCGCTCTCCTTTAGGTCCAAGTGGTCCCTCAATCACAGGGGCAATAGCGTCTTTTCCCTTGTCTCCTTTGGGTCCAATACTTCCCATGACTCCGGGTAACCCATCAAGTCCAGGTGGTCCCGATGGACCAGGTAAACCGTCTTCACCGCGCTCTCCGGGGTAACCTCGTTCTCCGGGTGGTCCTCTGGGTCCGATTAAACCAGGCGTTCCAGGAAGTCCTCTCTCGCCCTTTAATTATCCAATTTCAGATAGAAGAAAAACATTAGTCAAAATTATTTGCTTAAGTTTGTATATTGTGTAAAATCTGTGAGACTTCTCTTGCATAATACCTTCATTCCAGGTTCTCCAGGTCGACAGTCCGAGCAGGCTCCTCCATGTTCTCCCTTTTGACCTTCAGGCCCTGGTATTCCAGGTCGTCCAGGAATTCCGTCTCTACCCGGACCACCTTCATTGCCATAATATTCGATTTGTATTATTGATTATATTTTTGTAGGATTACTTTCATTGAATATAAAATATTTCAAAAAAAGGTATGCATTAATGAATTGGGAAAATTAAAATTAAAACACTCACCCTTAGGCCCTGGAGGACCTCGGGGTCCTGGAGTTCCCTCTTGAGAATCTCCAGGAACACCTCTTGCTCCAGGATATCCTTGTTCACCCTTTTGCCCAGGAAGTCCATCTCGCCCGGGGAATCCATCCATTCCCTTTGGACCGACAATCGACAGACCTTTCTCTCCCTGTCTTCCCATGGGTCCGATTGGTCCAGGTTGTCCAGGAATTCCAGAAGGCCCTCTTTCTCCAGGCAGGCCTGATAATCCATCCTCTCCCTTTTGCCCTTTCAGTCCAGGTAAACCTTCTTGGCCGTCCCTACCGGGTAAACCAAGTCCACCTGCCAAAAAACAGACACACGTACATATTGTAGTTACTTTCCTTATTACTTTTGGTGTTCATGTTAAAGGGGCGCAAGGAGTAATTTTGATACCTTTAGGTCCAGGGGCTCCAACAGGTCCGGGATAACCAGGTATTCCGTCCTTTAAAAAAATGAGAGGAAAATTAGATGTATTATACATTTTATTATTTGTGAATAATACGCAAAAGCAGTGTACATAGAGTGAAAGTTAAAAATATTAAATGACTGTATATATATAAAGATGTTTTACTTCTCCTTTCGGTCCAGGCAGTCCAGGATAACCTCTTGGCCCTGCAATTAATTCAGTTTTTTTCTCAACTACTGCCACCAATTTAAATCATTGACTTGAAAAAAGTCGGGGTTTTTGAGTCAAACTGACCTTCGGGTCCGGGTGGTCCAGCAAGTCCTTTTAGGCACCCAGGAGGACCTTGCTGCCCTGGCAACCCCTGAAATCCCTTGTCTCCGTCTCTTCCTGGTTCACCTTTTCCACCTTTTAAACCGTTCAATCCCGGTAGTCCACCTTCTCCACGGTCACCTACAGTCAGTCATATGAGCAAACAATTTCTTAAAAAAATGTCCAGTAAAGTATAAATTTTTTTCAAATTAAATGTGCAAGAGAGAGAAATGCTAAGAATTATATTGCACCTTTCTGTCCGGATGGTCCAACAGGTCCTGGGTATCCATCTCTTCCACGAGGACCTACAGGGCCTGGCAATCCCTTTTCACCTTTCATTCCGGGACCGCCAGGTACTCCAGGTAATCCGCTGGAGCCAGGTTGCCCAGGTTGACCAGCATTTCCAGTGTCACCCTAATGAGTGAACAAAATGAATGGGAATTTTATGCATGAATCTTTCATTGAATCGTCTCGTAGGCAACCCTTTTTGTCAGTTACATTGTACGTAATAAAAAATGTATGAATAACATAAACATATTATGGAAAAGCTGTAATAAAGTACCCTTTCTCCTTTCATTCCCGTGTCTCCTTTGGGTCCCACAAATACAGTTGCGTTTTCTCGGGCTTCTCCAGGAGGAATGTTATTTCCGGGTGGTCCCTACATGGAAAATTGTTCCATTTTTACAAGCTCATAGTTTTTTTCTTAATTTTAAAGTAACTTAGATATTTAAAAAAACGTATTTCTACTCTATTTATTGTAATCATAACTTACTGGAGGTCCACGACCTCCCTTTTCTCCCTGGTCACCTGTGACATAATATGAAATATAGCACATTTAAGGTTTATTCATTTAATGAAGTGATGTTCGATGTATGCACCTATGCATTAGGTAACTTTACCCTTAGCTCCGACGAAGGCCAGTCCCATCTCTCCTTTGTCTCCTTTGCCTCCAGGGAAACCGCGTTCTCCGGGCAAACCTGCATCTCCTGTATTTCCCTAACAGTTAAATTTCCGAGTTAGTCAAAATATTTCAAGGTTGAACACATTTTCGCTTTGATAAGCCCAAAAATACTTTAATATTTAAAACATAATATGCTTTTATACCTTTGGTCCATCGAGTCCGGGAAGTCCTGGCGACGGAAAAAAAGTATCAAAGATTGATTAGCATTTATCATTTGTTTTCTAGTTTTTCCGACCCTTGTTGTAACTTGTGACTTGGAAAATTGTGCATGGAAACTGTTTATTTCATTACTCACCTGGAGGACCGACTGGACCGGGTGGTCCGTTCAAACCGGGTTCGCCTGATCAACACAATTAGTACAGTTAGTACTTATAAGGCATCTTATCAATAAACAATAATATTTTTCAAAAAGAAAATGCATAGTGGATGTTAATAAAATACCCTTTTGTCCTTTTCCTCCGGGTCGTGCAAATGCGGCTTCTCCTTTCATGCCTTTGTCTCCAGGGATACCGGGATAGCCTAAGTAAGTAAATTAAAGTAGTTATGTAACTATGACGAGATATTTCTAGACAATTATGATTTAGTTATATTGTGACATGACAAAAAAGTAAGAAACTACTAACCTCTTGGTCCAGGAGTTCCAGCATCTCCAGGTCTTCCAGGAAATCCCTAATTTCCCAATTTCAAAGTAAAAATGCATCATAATAAAAAAATATCCAACAATCAGTCATTGTCTCATTTTACATTTTACATACATTTCAAGGAACGAGTCAATACGTTGTTAAGGTTGCCAAATATGACCATGAACAAAGACTTACATCAGTTCCGTTACAACCGTCAGCTCCAGGGAGACCAGATGGGCCTATCGAGTAATGATTGCAGCAATAATAAAGGGAAAAGTTGATTCACAAAAAATCAAAGGTTCTAGATTATAGATTGACAATGAAAGCTGAAGAAAACGGGAGATGTTACCTTGAAGTCCTTGTAAACCGGGAATTCCGGGGATACCAGGGAAACCGGGCATTCCCATCTTTCCACGATCTCCTTTAGGTCCTCTAAGTCCTTGAATTCCACTGTCTCCGCGGTCACCTAATAGTCACAGCATAGCAAAATGTCATTAAATTCTAATTCAAATACAAGAGCTCTTGAGCCTTTTGAGCCATATTGATGAGCTGCAGGTATAAAAATTGAAAATGTAAATTCAATTTTACCTTTTGAGCCTGGCAAGCCTTCCATTCCCTATTTGGATCAATTGAAGTAATATTAGCTCATCATAATGTCCTACTATAGCTGAGAATTCTGGATATGCATGAATTTATTGGTAAGTTTTTACCTGAAAACCCTGTTGGCCTTTTATTCCTTGAGGTCCCGTAAGTCCTGGAGGACCCTAAATAATTGAAAACATTTTTGCGTTCAAAAATTATTACAGACTCTAATCAATCTAATTTTATCCATTTTACTTTAACCTTGCGTGTTGTATACAATTAAATTCTCAAACATGTTGATTCTGAAATGTTGACAAAAAACCAGCTTTCTCTTCATTCATTCATCGGTTTCGCCAGTTAAAGTACTCGCTGGCGTTTTCCTGACAAATTTGCTTAGTCCTCCGTGCCAAATATGATAGGAAAATATCAAATGGCTTGTGTAATAATTCTCTACACGCCATAAAAATTTCATCAGTTTTTTCTGCATTTTTTATGTACATTCTATAGCCTCCCGAGAATAAATCCTCATTAGGACTTTTTATCTCTGATAAGATTTCATAGGCAATTTACTTTTAAATTTCTCAACCTCCCTCTACATACATACGTTCCTCACACTGCCTTTCACTTTTTTCTTTCGCCCATTTCAGCACTGAGCAAATTTTCGGTGCATTTTCTGTGCATACACCGTATATTCTTTAACGTCGAGTCTCTACTTGAGTGATCATAAGATGATGTATCTACAAGATTATATGTAGGCACCTAAATATAAATCAGCAAGCATTCCATGCTGTTTGAGGTTTGAGAGTGAGTTGAGAAAAACTTGGCAGAACGAGAAACTCAAAATGACTCGAATACTGCTGATATATAGAACAAAATGCTAATGTCTGTACTAATGTTATCTACTTATATACTAATGTTTGGTGTGCATACATAGGTAATAAATGTACGGATATTTTTAATATTCAAAATTTAACTAAAGATGTATGATGTATTTTAGTACATTGTACATAATATTTTTGAATGAAAGCGGTGTGGACTGTGTAGATATTGTAGATTTTGTGGATCATGCAAAGGCTCAACGGCATGTTTATTGACATAAGGCAAGTGCATTTTTTCACCCTTACATAAAGTCATTTTTCTTTTTTTTTCCACGAGATTATTTATGTTGAACGACGGGTAGGATAAACAAGTGTTGTGTCTTTCAACTCTCAATCCTTTCATTCATCATCTGGCAGAGTAACTCGATAGCTCATCATCATCTTCTTCATCTTTATGTTCAACGTTTATATTCAAATTCAAAAGTCACAAAATTTGTTCTATGCACACCAGTGTTTTCCTTAATTTTCTGCGATAACTCGCTCTCGTTGCAATAATTGTAAATGTAAAATTATGATTCATCTCCTCCTACTTAATTTGACATGGTTAATTTGAAAAGAGGAAGAATTTCTCCATGATTGACTTACCCTAGATCCTTTCTCAGCAATACATCTCGGAGTACAGCAGCCTCGACATTGTTGCGTAAGATTAAAGTCCAGCGGTGCGGGTGGTCTATTTTCCAATCCCCGAGGAGTCAGTCCTCCAGCTTGTTGTTCCCTTCCATAGAAACCTCGATCCCCACCGAAACCGCCACGGTAGGAGGTATCGTCTGCCGGTCTTCTAAATAATCCGCCCTCGCTGTCTTCCTGCTCTACGTATTGCTGCAAAACCAGAAATTTATACATTCATACATAGTATAGAGATTATAATATAAAAAATTAATTCATTGATTGCATATTAGTGATACAAAATACAAACTTAATTTTCAATGCAATTATAAGGCATAAAAAGCTGTGACTGTATCATTACTATTCATACTGCACCATGTCTCACTTTTATATACTGTGTATTTATATATATAGTATATCGTACCAACCATTCACGTGTATGTATTTTGATTAGCTAACCTCGATCGGTACTTTTAAAGTGTGCAAAAAGTACACATAAATATATAAGATAATTTTCAATCATAATAATAAATAATATTCAAGGTTATCTTCAATCTACAGAAGTACCAAGTACGGCACCTACTACCTACACACGATATTATACTACATTAGTAGTATATTGTATATTACGGTTCTACCATTCGCCTGTTTTTCTTCTTTTTATTCTGTCCACTCTAAATGTGGGATCAACAGTTCAAGTTTATATAAAATACTGATATTGTAGTATGAAACGTGTGTTGTGTGTTACAGATTTTGAAGAAAAATTTTCTCCTGGATCATGATTCTTTTTAGACAAGAAAATCTGCAACATTTTGCTGATTTATATAAATATTGATCTTGGTTTGACGCCGATGATGTCATAGACATAGCTCATGTATCTAAACAGACTGTACACATGAAGATATTATTGTGGGCAATAATACAGGAATATTAATTAAATCCAGTGTGGTAAAATTCATCACAATATCTGCATGTCAATCATAGTACAGTCATCTACAGTCACTGATTGTGAGCTGTTTCAATAAAGCGAAAAAAATCATAGTTTTTGAAAATATTTCTTGCTACTTTCATTACACTTGAATCAGAAAAAATTGTAAATTAACTATTATATTGTATAAGTAAAGTTATGGATGTTGTGCCTAATTGCATTCATGAGTTAATTCAAAGTAAAATTAGCTCTAGCGATACATGCGTATTGCGTATTTTAAAGCCAAAAAATTGTCATACCCAATATATATTTCATACATTTTTTAAACATATTGTCACCGTCATATGTACAAAGCTGAGTCAAACCTGTCAACTATGGATACAAGGAATCGTAACTTGCAGTGTAGTAAAACAAATTATATTTATATTACAATTTACAATAACATTGTATTTCTAATATTTGAATGACTGGCGTAGTGATACATAAAAGACAATGAGATAAAGTCCACAACAGGGATGGTGAATGGACTCTCTCTCTTTCTCTTTTGCTCCATTATACTCAATATCAAACTTGATTTATACTTATGCACGTCATTTACACAGGCAATATGATACATTCTACATACATAGATACTTTGTACTAGACGAAAAGGATTCTGTTTCTATACAAAAGCCCAAGCAATTCATGGAAGTAGAGGATGACAGGAAAAGCGTTTCCTTAACTGATAAACTCCTTGCTGTAGTAGTTACTGAACTCTCTCTTGGTCACTTGATGCTCGGTTCCTAAAAACTAAAAAGTATTCCGCTTCCCCATATATTTCCAATGGAGAAATACTGATATATATGGCGTCTATAAGTAAGTACACCAATGAGTACAGGGAATGAGCATGAGCATACACACGCACAAAAAAACAACAAAAATGTCATCTCTCTCGTTTCATTGAACGATAAAGATGAGGACGCGTGAGACTTTTGCAACTTGCTATTTCTTGAGCATATACGAAACAAACGAGGAATCAATTTCTGGACTGACATATGCAACAAGTGTACAATGTACAATGGATGGATGGATTTTGGTGTATTGTAATTAAATAGCCAAAGTCAACATACTAAAACTAAAAGCACAACCAACAGCAACTAGGAAACAAAACATTTAATTCTTTTATCCATACAATGTTTCATTCCCTACTTTTGACTCTCAAAATATAAGCTTGATTTCTTTCTTATCCAAGATCTCGCTGGTCATTTACACTTTATACTCTCTCTCTCTCTCTATCTATCGCTTTCTGTTTTTTCTCTCCCTCTCTGCTTTCATTTTAGATAAACACAAAATCAAGTAGGAAACCCCCTTCAAAAATAATTTACAATTATAATGGCATCAGTCAAAAATAAAAATGTACTACAATACAATCACAAAAAAATGATACATCATATGAATTAACAATACAGATCAAATCAAGATCTGGGGGGTAGAAAAGTATGTGAAAACGACAGGTTATATAAAATACACTGGTTAAGTTTTTTTTCTCCGTCCTTGTGTGTATACATGCATACAGTCAACATTCCACTTCTTCCAGACAAATAAGCTATCAACACCTCTTATATAACTAACTGCATACTTCTTGCTCGCCTACTTAATTGTTATTGTTATATCTTACGCACGTGCAGGTGAAACACATGGAGAAAAAATGAAGAAAAAAATGTACCGTAAGTTTAAAGTTGCTGCTGCATCTAACTATGTATATATACTTACAATCACAATATCTAGTGCATCGAGCAGCCTGATTATATGCACATTTTATTCACCATTCTATGCAAGCACATGATGTTGCATCTAAAAAGGAAAGCGGAAGCTCACACACATACAAACATAAGTATACAGTATACAGTCACACCGTCATTTTTTCTGTCTCTCTTCATTTCTCTCTCTTGCTCTGTGTGTATGTGTGAATGTGTTTTCTCCCTCCTACGAAAATTCTTAGACATACTTTTTACATGCTCCAAGTTCCGAGTGCATAGACTTCTTTTTTTGTAGTAGCACACATAATACATAATACACTCGCACACACTCAGACAAAAAGGTAGGAACAAAAAATGAAAAAATAAACTTTTATCTAATCTGTATATCTGGAAGATTGTGCATCTCTCTGCCTCAACTCAAGTCAACTCACTTTTGAAAAACGGTGGACTGTGTACTTTACTGTGTATGTAAACCGTACACTATTTACAGTGTTCAAAATGCAGAATACAGTGAAAACTGTACTTTACTTGTATTACTTGTTCGGTCACAGTTCTGTGGAACATCATTGTCGTTGTCGTTGTCGTCATCATCTACCGATCCATCTCTATTACTACAGTTACACATTGCTCCATTATACATTCTACAACATGGTTGAAAGATGCGATTAATTTTTTCATATATTTTTTCACGGAAGCCCCCCGAAGAAACAAGCGAACAACAAGTACGACAAGATAAAGCACAAGAAGAAGAAGAAGAAAAAGATGAAGAAGCAAAAGACGGAAGAAGAGCAAAGAGAAAGAGAACAGACAGCGACAGAGCAGGAGAGAGCATTACCATGAGTACATACTACATACTACATACACACACAGCTGATTTTCCACGGGGAGGAAAACCAAGAAGATATAGAAAGGGAAAGGCCGGATGAGAACCGGTTAAGAAGTTTTTGGTTCAAATTGACGTTGTGGGGAAAAAGCAGGTTTATTTTTAGCAAAAAGCCCACCCTTTTAAAATTACACAATTATTGTACACTTAAAAACTTTTGGTGCACTGCTCAGGGCAGGGTAGTAGATGCATAATATAATCCCATTCATATCATCATACAAACACACACACACACACACATACTCAAGTACAAGCACATCTTTCTTCTCTCTACTTATTTATATTATACATACTCACGCACGTACTTTCCTTACTCATATGTATATATATACTTATAATATACACATGAACCAAGCACCAGCCTGCCACGTACAATCATAATATTGTGTGTTAAACTGAAATGTGAACATGTTCAATGTGCACTGCCTACTTAATACTTTTACGCACTCACAATATATGACACTGTGCTACGATGTATTGTATGTAGTATGTACAATGTACATTATACACACATTCATGTATATACAAGATACGTTACTTTGTTCTCTCTTTTAATTTTTCCTTTCAGTTTTTTCAACAAATCCCTCTTTTCCGCTGTTTATGTATTGTACAATATCAATGTATGTATATAATGTATGTGCATGGATGTTGAATGGACAGACAAACATATATACATATTTCGGTGCGTATGTAAGTACACAGTGCATAATGTATAATATACAGTCAGAGTCTTAGCATTCATTTAGTAGTCAGAGTCAGAGTCAAAAACTGTAGACAAGATGAAGAATAAGAAAACCAAGACGAAGCAATCTTCGTTTATTTTTACTTACCGCTTGTATTAAAGGAGTCCAGAAAAGTTGGACGGCCGAAACGAGTAACAGCCTGGAATTATGAAGAAACACAAAAATAGAGAGAGAGAGACAAAAAAAGAAGAAAATATGGGGACAACGAGAATATTATGAACTTTATTACATGCATACATAGATTGACTTTAAAACTGTTTGAAATAATTAAGTCCCATATTATAACTCAAATATTATCATCATCAACTTGATTAACTGCTTTGTACATTACTCCTCTATTTATTATAGCATCACATATACTTTCCATGTGTGTATCTTCATTTTTATGAGAACTAGATGAGTTCAGAGATTTGAGACACAAGACACAGAATCAGCACTAGTTTTGAGCATAAAGTGTAGGATTCAATGAAATGGGCAACGAGTCACCATCATTCATGCAAGCCGAGAAGGACTAAATATTTGCTTCTAGCTGGAGATCTAATTTGTAATTTTTCTTATTGATATTCATTATACACAGGCTTGACTTGTGAGAAATGTAGAACCTAATATGACAAAATATTATCAAGTCCACGAATAGGAACAGAATTTTTGCCAATATCGATAAACTCTGACCTTTCTATCTATCTGGACTCGAGACCCGTTCATTGAATGAAAATCAAATGACCCAAATTTTTCTTATAGAATAACTTTTTGAAATTCAAAAGATTGAAGAAATTGTGTGTATATGTGTTTGTGTGTATCTGTAAGTTTGAGTGTGTGCTTGATATTGAACATAAAAAACTGGACTATCAAAATATCCTTTACTTCACTGAGTTGATATTATAATTGTGTGTCCTGAAACGTACAAATATGGGAAAGTCGCCTTGTGTGTGCGACTTGCTCTCTCTCTCTCTCTCTCCTTCATATCGGTGAAAATTCCAAATGGGCTTGCCATTTACGCAAATTAATTCCAAGTATAATATGTATAAGTATTTTTTATACTTTATACAGTGAAGAATGGTCTAATCAGCTAGTGCGCTCGTTCTCGCTGAACCAACCATATGATATATTATGTACATACAGTTTAGGATACAAACTGGTGAATATGTGATGCTATAATGACTGATCGTGAGCTGTTGTTGATATTGATGATATTGGCATTGGTAAAATGATATTTTGATATTGGTACATATTTGAATTCGAAATACATAGAATCTCAACTCACCACTTAATTATATTAGTTTCCGATTTCCTCCTGAAAGGTGGGAAAAACCAATTATCACAGGAGAATTTAAGAAAATTAAACATTGTCTACACTATTCCACCAAAGTGCAGGAGTTTATTCAATGATGGTTGACTTTTTTCAGTAGTAAAAAGAGTCGACACAGTACTTCACACACATAGATAATATTTTAATACTTCACACACATACATATACACACAAAGAGAGATTCTTTCCGTTTTGAGTATTATTTTTCTTTCTTTCTTTCTTTCTTTCTTGTGTACTTTTAATATTATTCCCCTTTCTCTCGAGAATGCAATAAATTATAGTTCTTTTTCAACTCATTAGTACAAAACTTTAAATGTTATTACTAGGCATTATTTTATAGTTGAATCCTGAGTCCACCGAAGAACACTATGAGGAGGGAGACGGAAAAGAGAGAAAAGGAAAAATATTAATTATTGCTTAAATTATTAAATTATTTACTTCGATTGTAGCCTTAGTAATACGACATTTAGCCCGACTCCGAAACCCTCCTACAAGTATAATATTATATCAAAACTAAATAATAATAATAATAATAATTTAACATTAAATCACAATCACTATTGAAATTCACATGTTAAAGTGTTAGCACTAGTACTAGACCGGCACTATGTTAAAACTGTGTGCACACTCTAGTCAGCACTAGGAAGTTGTGATAAAAATGAGGCGAAAAAACATCTTGAGAGAGAGAGACGAAGAGAAAGAGCAGAGAGTGAGAGAGAGAGAAGAGAGAGATGTTCAGGAAGAACAGAAAAAGAAGAGAGAATATAGTCAAACTGCTGAATGAGATGAGATTCAAGTCTGAAATCTACGACATTTGTACATGCACGCATAAATTTTCTTAAAGATCCCTCAAGTCTCCCCCATACATGTATGCGATAATATGTATGTATTTTTTAGATGCAGAATAGAATCTACGGATATTCTCATTACTCATCGTCACCATCATGCATAATGTGTCTATGCACTATGGGCACATAAGTAATAAGTACGTACACACGTATCGTTCAATTGTCTCGAGAATCGGAGAATAGCCGTAGTTTTTAGCAATTTTCTTTACCAGTTTAGAATTTAAAATTTCGTGTATTAATTATGAATATTTTGTGTTGCATTCCCATCGTTACCATTAGTTTGTGCATTTATTGCTTCCACTACTGGAAAAATGGATGTTCCAAGGGAAGAAAATAAAAACAAATCCAAAAGCAAATTAAAAACTTGCCTATTGCCTTTTGCATGACCTCAATTTTACATACGGAGGAAAAAACAAGATAGCAAAATATTGTATGTATGTATGCATCCTATTTTTATCCATCATGAGATGCTTCTTATGTTCATTCATTGGAAATATTATAAGTTGACTTTTATGAGCGTTTCTCAATTCTCAATTCATTCACAGAATCACTCACACACACAAAAATATACATGCATAATATGTATTATATGTGCATAAACTTTCAGACTACACATGTAGGACTTTTACCAATAACTATGTATTTTTTTATATTATATGTACTTATACATGGTTTATTTAGCATAATTTATGTCATTATATAATATTTAATCATGAAGTACTGATGTACACATTAGACCGTTTCAAATTCAGAACCGTTGTAAAAAAACACAAAGGTGCGAACCCATCTTTTGTTTAGTTTGGTCCACTACAACTACCCTGGAACTTTGGTCCCGACCGGTTAACGTTTGGAGGTTGCCGACCTTTCACCGTGTTTTGGTAATTTCTCACCCTCTAAAACTGCGAGAAGAATTTTTTTCCAAATTTCATCATTTTTGATGTTTTGACATGGGACTAGGATTTTTTCATTCCAGTACTAATAAAAAATTGGCCTGCCTTTCCTCATTCTCCACGGCATACCCCCAAACCATCGTTTGGGGTGAAAGTTGATGATTATTTTAATTGAAACCTTGGTGATTGGTTACCCTAGGAGACCTCTAAACGTCAACCAGTCGAGAAGTAAATCAGGAACTTGTTTTGTGATCAAAAAAAAAGATATGGTTGGTTTTCGTTCCTTATTTTGTTTCATAGGTTCTGAATTCTGAACTTTAAATGCCCTAATGCACATGCTCTGAGCATATGAGGAACGTTTAGCATTTATTCTTTACATACCGTAAGTACTTGTGAAAAACTAAAAAATTACATAAAAACTAGTAAACATGGAGAAATGCATGTTTTCATTCGTGAGTGAATTGGGTGAAAAGGTTTTGTCTGTATGATTGTTATGATTTTTTGGGAATACAATTATTATGCAAAAGCTGAAAAATTCAGAAGGCATAAACTGCGTATTTTTTGCAAATATTCATGTGTACACATACAGTTTTCTTCATGATGATTTGATTTCGATCTATTTTATTTATTGTATAGGAATATGTTGCTGTACTACCCTTAGGGCGTTATATATAGCAGTAATACGAGGTTACATTACATATTGTCCAGACGCTGTTCATATTTCAGAAACGAAATATTAGATGCACACATTTTATGTATATATTATACAATATATATTACTTACTTTAAGAGACAAAAGCTTATTACTTCTTTTCTTTTCTTAACAGCCTTTTTTGGTAAATGCAACACAGAATCATTTTATGTTTATTATGCTTAAACTACTTTATAATAATTCAGTATGATTTTTACAAGATACTAAACAAAAAAAGCTACAAACTAAATAATAGTACGTGATACATATTATGATGTAAAGTAAGTATATATCATGAAGATACGTAAGTATTACGTACAGGTATATCTATGACAGACAATAACAAATACATTTCAGTTTTTATGCTATTAAACATTATGTACAAACATATCTTAATGTACATACACAGAAAATATTCAGTCTAAAAAAAGGACCAGCATTATTTGAATAATAATATAATCATAATAGACAAGGTCCGTGGACTATGTAAAAGTTTGCCCGCCTCCGATTTTTCCAATCCATGGAAATTATTTTCAGTTTTATCAAGAAGTGCAGTTTAACACCCGTCAGAATCAGAAACAACATATGTTGGCCAGAATCCATTTCTGGGTAGTACTTTCATTATGACCCTAAATTTTGATTTTCACCCAGTACTCTAAGAAAATTTACAGACTTTCACCTATTAAATACTGATTGATGCAACTGAAAATTTTTCAGTGCCAAAATTTCTTAACAAAAGTCAAACGTAATAAATAATAAGGAACAAAAAGGAGACGACCCTTTTAACTCTAATCTCATCTAAAGATAACTATGAATTTCGTATTATTCTGTGGGGCGGCAACTTACATTTCGTTGCAAAAATGAAAATTCCCGATAGAAAACATTGAAAAGGGAATCCAACCGTTATAATAGTCCATGAACCTTGCACAATAACAATATTACTGCTTCTAAATCATAAAATGGCTTAATTAGGTAATTCATTCACGTACGTATCTATGCAAATAAATAATGACAATAACATGGTTCAATATCCTATCATAAGAGCATAAGAGCATATTCCACACGTTTACAATACACAAAGTAAAGAAAACATTACACACATTTATAAATGTACACATTAAATACACTAATTTAGGTTTTTAAGCATATCCATCACTAATCACAATTCACAGGAATGTTCGATAATACAGCAATAGATATATATTCATAATGTAGCGTAAATGGCATAATAATGCATGTATGTTTCTTTTAACTATTATATTACTTTTTACTCTACTAC
>JAQIVE010000017.1:0-79959 GCA_034698285.1 Sminthurinus bimaculatus
AAACAAAAATTATAAATTTCAAAAAATAAACCAAAATACAAAATTGTACCGTCTTAATTTAAAAACGAAAACCTCAAAGTTAAAAGTCAACTTACTTGAACTCGTCCTGACAAAGTGTGTACATTTGCATCCATCTCATTAAGTTCCACTTCCATCTTGGCCGTGCTCAGCGAGAGGTGACTAGTGGATGGGACAGTTTGAATGACCTGACGCATTTTCTCCAGGTCTCCATGACTCACCGTGATCTCCTCCTTGAAACCCTGAAGAAGAAACAAGATTTTAGAGAAAAAAAATTGAAAAAGTTCCACAAAGCTATATACAGCGCAATGTTTTGATTTTTTCAAGTTACCTGGCAATTTTGTAGCGCTTGTCTCAAAATGTCCTGGGACAGGTCGAAAAAAGAAGACCATTGATCCACTTTGGCACGAAGATTGTCCTGCACTCGTTTCGTCTACAAAGTACATAAAACATTAAATATTAAAATATTTTTAACTACTTCATTTAACTTCGTATTTAATTAAAACTGAACATATTATGATAGCAATTTATTACCTTTGTTGACATTCGGCTAAAAGTTGCAAATTTCTCCCTGATGGTGTGAACTGCATCAAGTTCCTCCCCAATCTTGCTATCCAGATAGCCAAGTCCGCTGTTCAGAGCTCCAACCTGCTCCGCCTCGTGGGGTCCCAAATTTTCAACCTTGGCCACAAGGGCGTTGAGTTGATGCTTCTTGTTCAAAACTTGGGCCTTGAGGATCTGGAGCTTCTCTAGATAGTTGTACAAGTCGTCTTCCGTCTCCACAACGACCGACATGCTGCTCAGAGCATTCATAATCTCTCTCAACTCCTCAGCCAACAAGCCAATGCCCGCTGATACGGAGGTGGTCGTGGATGCTGGAGAAGATTCGGCGTCGCTGTAGTTGACACTTTCGGACTGGGCCACGGAGGAGAGGAGAGTGTTCCAACGATCATCAAAATCCGCAAAGTTGTCTCGCACGGCTTGTTCGTCAGTAATTTGGAGGACTCGAAGAGCTTGATTCAGTAGGATGTTGGCCTCATCTCGGAGGGGTTGCTGACTTTCCAGCTGGGCTTTTAATTCCTGAAAAAACCATTAAAATAATTTCATAAGACGAATTTTTCAAAAAACGGGCTAAAATTTTTAAAGCTACAAGTTTTAGATATCCGTACCCAGAAATCGTAGGGATGACTTTGCTGTTGTAAAGCAATCGAGTCCATTTTGGCCTCTGCTCTTTGCAACCAAGATTTTAATCGGTGCATCAGTCGTTCGTAGTTGCTGTAAGCGTCTCGGAAGCTATTGAATGAAATGAAAACAGTTGTGAAATATTTTGAAAAAAACAGACATTAATACTAAAAAATATGAAGTTGAAACATTTTTCGGATTCACATACCTGATGATACTCTGAAGAGCCGCGGTGACCTTGTTAGACGAGAGCATCAGCTGTTCAATCAAAGAGTTACATCGTTGGTCCAGTTCTGGACAAACAATAACCTCGAGGAGACTATCACACACAGTTCGGAGTTGAATCAAGCGAGCTTGGTGAACTATTATGTCCGAGTACATGGCCTAAATAATACAGAAAGAAAGCATTTTCAAACCCTTTGTTCAGCATACAAAATCTTTCTGTACACTTTTTTCCCAACAAGATTATTTTATAAAATTTTGATGAAACCTAAGATTTTACTGTAAATTTTTCAAAAATTATAAAGAAATTGTACCTGATGCAAGGTGCAGTATCGTTCAACATCTCCCGACGAAATCGTCTCCATATTGGGCATCTTTTTATCCAGAGACGCTAACCAGTTGGCCTCTTCCTCCAGACCTTGTTCCAGTCTGTTCCATCGAACGGAGGCCACTACCATCTGCTGACGTTTTCTCGAGGCTCGATCCAAAATGGAGCTTCCTTGGCCGTACAAACTTTGGTGGAGATTCTGAATGGAGAAAGTCAAAAATAATCAAATATGTAAGAAAATAAAATAGTTTGGATTAGAAGTTTTCAAACTACATAAGATTTGAAATTTGTTTAATTTTTTTGTTTTATATTTACTTTGTGCGTTTCCTGCGTGGACCGATCGAGTTCATCCTCGAGTTTCTCCAAAGCCTGATGACACCGCTTCAAGTTTGAGAAAAAGTGCTGGTGCTTCTGTAGCTCCATCTGCATGTTTTGGGGGTTCTTGACATTTAGCTTGCCCTCAACGAGACTCTCGGCTACTTGGATGACCTGTGAGAATTCCTGGAGCGTCTGCTCATACTCCTGGCTCAAACTGAGAATCTGGACACACTTGTCCTTCTCCAGAGTGATCAAGTTGTCCAGGTGAATGACATTTTTACTCAGGGCATTCACCGAATTATCCATGCTCTCAAACTCGGGGTGCTCATTCGTAAAGTTGTGGGACTTGGCAATGGCGCTCTCGATACTGGGCTTGAGTCGGTTGTATTGACCCTCGAGCTGGTCAATCTTGGCGATGAGGTCCGCCGTTGAAAGGCTGTCATCATTGATCGCGTTCTGAAGTCCGTCCAATATTTTCTCCACGTTGTTGGCCGAGTGATTCAAGTTGTGAAGGATGTCGTCCCGAGCTAGGCAAATGTCAGCATTACTTTGGATAACAGTATCGAGTCGCTCCCCAATCCGGTTGATGTTGTCCTGGGTACCGCCAAGGATGTCTTGAAGATTTGACAATACGGTTTGATCGAATTTCGGAGGAACACTGGATGACGACATCTTTTTCTGGAGCTCTTGCAGTTTTGGAAGGAGTTGATCCAGGCGTTGCTGCAGATTAGCATGTTGACTCCGCTTTTCGTCGGGGGACAAGCTGGGTGAGTTTTCGATCCGGATGATCTCATACTGAATTTCGGTGATGTAGATTGTTATCGTCTCAATGATGGTGATGAGCTCTTCGATGGTAATTTCGGTGATTTCCTCTGAATAGATAATTTGCCGCAGGCTGTCCTCCAGCTGCTTCTGAAGGGTGTCCAGGGAACGGTCTTCGATCCTTCCAGGACTGAGGGCGAGGGTAGAAGATTTTGAAGAGTCTGGAGAAGTCTGGGTTTGGATTGGTTTCCGGGATTTGATGGAGCGAAGAATTTTCCCCAGCTTGCTTTTAAGTGCTGTGACTTCCTTGGATTCTCCAGGTTGGATATTTTCCTTGTCCACAGTTTCAGTTTCCGGTTCTGGCACTGCTTCCTGGATAATTTGACCCTGGCTCTCTTGTTGCTGTTGTTGTGGGTCAATACTTTCATCTTGGTGTTGCGGCTTTTGTTTTTGATTTTCTTGGTCAAGCCGCTTTTGCAGCTCGTCACTGGAAACCTCGACAAAGGTGACCTCTTTGGCTTTGTGCAGTTGTTGCTGATTTTCCTTGTCCTTCTTTTTCTTTTGCTTCTTTTTGTCTTTCTTTGATTCAGGTTCAGTAGGTTCAGAAGGTTCTTCCAACGGAACGAAGGAAGGTTGTCGGTGACTTTCTGGAATTTCGGTTGACACAAAAGTCTCTTCAACAACCTCGACTTCTGGTGCAGTTGCAGTTTGTTCTTGGTTTGATTCTTCGGGTAGTTCGACTGAAATTTCCGAAGATTTTTCAGGCTCTTGTTCCGGAATTTCATCCACAAATATTTCGGGTGACCGCGAACGGCTGACTGGAAGCTCATGAATTAAAATTGGACGGTCAATGGATTCAGTTGACACTGTTTCTATGGTAGTGGACGATGATTCCTGGATAGTTTCTGGAGTTTCCGGGGAAGTTTCTTGAATAATTTCAGAGTCAATTTGATCTTGATATTGACTGATGGCATCCACGACGGCGGGAGATTCAGACTGTGTGAAGGTTTCGAAAGTGGGGGTGGTGTCAGATTGAGCTGTGGCATCAGCCTGGAAGTCAGCGGCTGACGTTTGAATTGGTTGATCGACCGTTTCCTGACTTTCTTCGGGTGAAAGTTCAGGTTGTTGCTTACTTTTCTTCTTCCGTTTCTTGTCTTTCTTACTTTCTGACACTGGCACTGTTTGATCGATTTGAGCCTCGCCAATTTCCTCGGCGGATATTTGAGCCGGTTTTTGTTCTCCTTCAGCTTCAACTTTAACTTCAATTGCAGGCGTCGGCTCAATTTGTTCGTGAGAAGGTAAAATGATGTTTTCAGCTGATTTTCCAGGCTCAGCAACGGAAATATCGGTTTGAATTTGAACACTGTCATTGGTAGACGACGGCTGTTGGAGATCAGATGGAGGAACGGCCTCGGGAGTTTCAGCTGGGGATGTAATATCAGCCGTTTCCGGAAGTTCTGTTTGTTGTGACTGTTGTTTAGGTTCAGCCACAGTTTCTACTTCAGTGAGGGATGATTCCTTCAGTTCAGGTGCTGATTCTGTTGCAATCGGTGTTTCTGTATCTGTGGTAGTTTTAGTCGTAGTAATTGTAATGGTGGTGGCATCAACCGTCGGAATGTTGAATTGAGTGCTCACACTTTCTGGAGAGTCGGATTGCGTTGAAATTTCTGCGAGCTCGGGCTGAATCGTGGATTTTTCCACAGTAGACTTGGGTTGTTCGGAAGTTTCAATAGTAGTTGAAGATTCCGAGGGTAAAACGGTTGATGGAGAAATTGCAAATTCTGAAATTTCCGCCGGTTGCATTAAAATTTCTTCAGTTCCATGTGATTTTTCAGTGGCTTCCATTGTTGGTATCGAGTCGGCTTGAGACTCTGAAATTCGCTGCGAAATGGAAATTTCTTGTTGTGCTGGGACAAAAGTTTCTTCAGTTGTTAGAGATTTTTCAGTAATTTCAACCGCAGGTATCGATTCGATTTCGGGTTCTAAAGTTGGCTGTGAAATTTCTTGTGGTTGTGGGAGGGAAATTTCTCCAGTTTTAAGAAGTGCTTCAGCAACTTCACTTCTTATCATCACGTCTGCGTCAGGCTCTTGAGCTTTCTCCGGTTCACTTGCCTTTTCCTTCTCCTCAGGAGTTTGAACGATTTCGGTTGTTGTACTTTCGCCCTCATTTTCAGGGGTTGGTTCTACAATTTGCGGCTCCTTTGACTCGACTGAGATCTCTTCTACTGAAACTTCTTCACTTTCTCCAGGAGAAAGTTGTTTCTTACCCTTCTTCTTTCGCTTTCTTTTGTCTTTGCTTTCCTTTTCCGGTGAAATTTCTGCCACTGGTTTATCAGTACTTGGCTCATGCACTTGGTCGACTGGAACTTTGATGGTTGGCTCCGAATCTAATTTTTCTTCACCTTTTAGTTCATCTAACTTGGTCACAATTGTTGTAGTAGTAGTTGATTTTTCCGGACTTTCTGTAGCTATAACTTCAGTTTCCTGGATCTTTTCTGGTTCAATTTCTATTTTTTCTACAGAGGTTTGAGCCTCAGTCTCTGTAACTGTTAAAATTTCTTCAGCTTCCTCGTCATCGTCGATAGATTGTTGTTGAGTCTGTTTCCCTTTATTTTTCTTCTTCTTTTTGTCTTTTTTACTTTGCTTGACTGGTTGAACTTCCGCCTTCTCCTCGGTCGTCGTTTCTTTGGTAAGTTGTTGCACCATTTGAGTAGGAGACTCGATCTCAATGCTGTCCTTTACCGTAAAAATTTCACTTCTGTCTTCTGTTTCAGTTTGAGCTGTTCGTGTTTGCTCTTCTTCCTTTACTTCCACTTCTAGTTGTTGTGGAGCTTGTGACTGTTTCACAGCCAAAACTTGCTCAGACTCAAGTTCCTTCACGATTGGTGATGGTTCGACGGTTTCCTGGCTGTCATCATGTGAAAGTTGCTGTTGCTGCTTGCTCTTCTTCTTCTTTTTCTTATCTTTCTTGCTCTCTTTCCCGGAGACAGTTGCTTCTCGTTCTGGTTCTGGCTCAACTTGAGGTTGAGATGGTGACACTGACACTGCTTGATCGATTTGAGGCTCATCAATTTCTCCGCCGGTGCGTTTACTTCCTTCCTCAATTATGGTAATTGGTGATGGTTTGTGATCACCTTCGGCTTCACTTGTGATCTGTAGTTCAGCATGTTGTGGTAAAATGCTTTCAGGTTTTTCAGTGAGAACTTGACTTGGAGTTTGGCTTTGAACACTTTCATCGACAGTCTGGGTCTCGGACTGTGTGGCTTCCTCAACTTTCTCCGGCTCAGACTGTACAGCTTTGGTGGTGAGTATAGGCTCAGCTTGCGTGTATTCATCTACTAACACGGGATCGGATTGCGTGCTCGCCGCGATTACAGTTTTCTCCAGCTGAATCGACACATCGACAGGAACGTCTGAAGTTGAAAGGGCTGTGGATTTTTCTTCTTCTCCAGGTAAAATGACAACAGATGATATTTGTTTTGATTTTTCACCTTCTTGTGGAGTTTCCAATTTCAATGACGGCACAATTGTTTCGGTTGAATCGATTGATGTTTTATGTTCTGTTTCTGGTTTTTTGTCATCTTCTTTGGTTGCCTCGCTAATCTCCCCAGCTGGTGAAAGTTGTAAGTCTTGTTCCTTAGTGGGCTCGAGTGACTCTGAACTTATTGATGTAGAATCTTCCGTTTTTGGCTCTACAGAAGATTCGACCGGAAGTGGAATTTGACTTGCAGTTGGTGCAACTGTTAATTCTTTTTCTTCTGGGGCAACGTCCAATTTGATTTGCTCCTCGATCTCTTCACTTTCTCCAAGAGAAAGTTGCTTCTTTTTATCCTTTTTCTTTCGTTTCTTTTTGTCTTTTGCTGATTCTTGCGGAGTTGTTGAAGATTCCGTACTTTCTCCTTTCTTTTCTCCCTCTCCTACTTTTGGCTCTGGTTCTGGTTCAGCGGCTAACATTTCTGGAGTCTTTTGTACTTCTATTGTTGTTGAAGATTGTACAGTTTCCAAAGATTCTGTAGGTGTCACGTCTTGTTTTATGATTTCAGTTGTAGTATTGGCTTCTGGCTGGGTTTCTGCTGCTGCTGATTTAATTTCAGCTATTGGAATTTCTGCGTTCTCTGGAACGGAAGATTTGGAAGATGGCACATGAGTGGAAACTTGTGTTGGTTCAGCTGGTAATTTTTGATCCATTGATATTTTTGCTTGTTGTGTTGGTAGCTCAATTTTTTCTGGGACGGAGATATCAGTTTTTACCGATATTTCCGCAATTTCTGCCTCATCTTTGGGAGAAATTTCTGGCTTGGTAGTTTCTACTTCTGTTTCTTGTTGTTTTTCAGGTTGGGAAAAGATATCCTTGACTTCGGATATTATTTCGGAAACTCCGGCAGTCACTCCAAAAACCAGGGCCGCAAGTCCAGATGACGATTCTTTTGGGGAATGTTCTTCGATAGTTGCAGTTGTTGTTGTTGTGACTGAGATATCTGTTACGTCGGTTGAAATTGGGTAGACAGTTTCAGTCTTTTGAATTTCGGAAATAATTTCTGGGACAAGTTTAATTTTACTTTCTTCAGCGTCATCTGGAGTTGGACCCTCCGGTATAACTTGTTGACTTTCATTTGTTTGCAATTCTACCGATTCATCAGGAATTGTTTGTTCTGGAACTGAAGCGGAAATGTCAGTAGTCATTTCAATTTCGATGGCAGTTTTTGATTCAGTGGGTTCTGTAGGATGTTCGGCTTCTACAATAGATGGCACATGTGCCATTTCGGGTACTGGACTTTCTACAGTTGCAGGGATTTCGGATGTTTTGAACATCGCATCGGCAATGTTTTGAGCAGTCTCAGAAATTTGAGTTGTGGTCTCTTCAATCTGATCCACAATGGCATCTTTAATTGAGGAAAGGATGTCTTGATCTTTTGGAGTTTCTTCGGCAATATCTTCACTCGGTTCATTCAGCTGGGCCAGCTGAACAAAGCTTGTTGGTTCTGGGACTGGAATGGCGGTGGAAGAAATTTCCACAACGGTTGCTGTTTCATCTATTTCTTGCTTTTCTTCTTTAGTCGGCTCTGAAGCTTCTGTCACCGGCGTTTTATTCGAAATCTTGTCCTTAAGTTCTTCAACAGCTTCTACAAGTTCACCTTTCAGTTCGGAAAAGAATTCGGAGATTTTCGATTTTGACTCTGGTTTTGTTTCCGGAACTTCATCGGTGGATTCCTCTGATTTTTCGGAAATTTCTGGTTGTTCCAGAGCCGGGCTTGTTTGCTCTTCTACTGCTTGTGCTACTGACTCTGAAATTTTTGGCTGTAGTTCTGCAACCTTTTCCGATATACTGGTTTCTAGTTCTTCAACAGTTTTCGAAATTTCTGGAAGAGACTCTTGTACCTTTTCTGAAAGTTGATCTTTCACTTCGTCCAAAACCTTTGGAGTTGTTAATGCTGGCTCTGTAACTGTTTCTGAAATTTCTGTTTTCACTTGATCCGAAATTTCTGGAATATTTGTTACTGACTCGGTGGTGCTTTGTGTAATTTCAGTCGAAACTTGTGGAGCTTCAGGCGCTTGCTCGGCAATTGGTTCTGAAATTTCCGGCGATTGTTGGGAATCTTTTTCTAGTTTTCCTTCAAGTGTGTCTGTAGTTTCGGGTTTCAGTCCTGCTGCTACATCCAAAACTACGGATTTTAGGTCATCAACTAGTTCGGTTAGTTCTGATTTAATTTCGGCTATCACTCCTGAGACTCCTTCTTTCACTTGTGTCTCAACTATCGGTTCTGTTTCTGTTTGTTGGATTTCCACGTTTACCTCAGTGAAAGACACTTGCAAATCCGATGTTTTTGGAATTTCTGGCTTTTGCTCCAGTACATCTGTAGTTTTGAAAATTTCAGGCTTTCCCTCTTTATCTGCTGGAATTTCTGAAATTTCCGGCACTGTCTCAGTGATGACTTGTTTTATTTCTTCAGCTGCTTGGGTAACGTCTTCAATTGCCTTTGGTATTTCAGTCTGCAGTTTAGCTCCTGATTCAACTGGTTTTGGTGTTGATTCAACGACTATTTCGGGAGAAAGTTTGGTAGCCTCAGATGTTTTTACTTGGGCGGCTTGTTCTGGAATTTCCGGTTCGGATGTTTGATCTGTCGGGACGTCGGTAGCTTTTTGTTCGGTAACCTCAAAAATTTCTGCGGCGTCCGCTAGAACCTCGGAAATTTGGGATGTTTTATCCGTTATCAAATCCAGGATTTGATTCTTGAATCCAGCAAGAATACCTGGAGATTGTTCTTTCTCTTGTTTGCCAGAGGCCGTCGCTTCTTTCGCTTCATCTTCAACTTTCTCCGCCGGTAAATCTACAGGCTTTTTCTCTTGAGTTGTTGTTGTTTTTTCAGTAATTTCAGTATTTCGATCTTCTGTTGATAATATTTGCTGTTGTTCTGGTTCAGATCTTTTTTCTGGTTCAGCTGATTCAATAATCACAATATCGGCGGTTGCCGTGACAATCGGCTCTGAAATTTCTGGTGTTGCAGTTTGAGTCGCGTCTGCTGCTCTCTCCACAGGTTGGGAACTTTCTAAATTTGCTTCCTTTCCCTTTTCAGTTTCCTTTACTGTTGCAGCTGTGGGCTCAGGAACTTTTGGTTCTTTCTCTTGTGACAAAAGTTTTGAATCTTCTGTCTTTGGTTTTTCAGGGCCTACTAAAATTTCAACTGCTTCTTCGAGGGCTTCGGACACTTTGGATTTGGTGTCAGCTATCACATCCGAAATTTTGTCTTCAATTCTGGCAAGAAGTCCTGGTTTAACAGTTTCCTCATGTTCTACTGGTTTCTCTAATGATTCTACATGCTCTGATGTTGGCTGCTCTGCAGAGTTTGTTTCATTCGATTCTTTCTCCGTTGGTGTTAATGCTTCTGTAGTTTCAGTTACTGCTAGTTGTTGCTCTTTGTCTGTTGGGTCGAGTACTGTTGTTTTTTGTTCTGCTTCTAGTGTTGGAATTTCAGCTTGGATTGTTGTAACTGGCCCCAAAATTTCTGTAGAAATTGTGGCAGTTTCTGTTAGAGTTCTTAGTATTGGCTCTGGAACTTGTGTCTCTGCTTCCTGGGGAACAACGACATCAATTGTCGCTTCTTGCAATGGTTCAGTAATCTCTGCTTCTTTTTCCGGTGCAGAAATATCTTGTGATTCATCTTTTGGTTTCTCCAAAGCCTCTGCAGCATCTTTTAGAGCTTCGGAAATGTGAGTTTTGCCCTCAGTTAAGACGTCCGAAATTTGACTTTTAATTTCTGAAAAGAATCCGGGTGAAGCTTTTTCTTCTTCAACTGGCAGCTCTGCTCCTGGAGCCTTTTCTTGTGTTGTTGTTGGTTGTAATTCTAGTTGTTGGCTTTGAGCTTCTTGGTCAAATGTAGTTTTTTCAGCGTCTTTAATTTCTGGACTTTTAACTGCTTCTGCTGTTGGTGTTTTGACATCTGGTTTTGTACTGCTTTCTTTTTCTTGTGCTTTTTCGGTGTCTTTAATCTCAACCGTGACAGCAGTTGTAGAGGCAGGAATAGATTTGGAATCGTCTGGAGATTCTATAGATTCTTCTGTCTTTTGATCTTGAGCTTTCACCTCAGCTTTCACTTGTGGTAGAGATTGTGGTGTAGTCAGTTCTGTGTGTACAGAAGTGGGTATAGTGGTGGTGGTAGTAGTAGAAGTACTTTCGGTAGATTTTGGCTCTTCTAATTCCGCCGGCTGTTGTTCTAGCCTACTTTCACCAGGAGAAATGTCTAGTGGTATGAAGGAGGCTATTTTATCCTGTGTTGGTTCTTCAACCAGTTCAGATGCTTTTGGCTGCTCTGTTTCAGAGATAGAGGAGGCTGTGAACTGTTCTAATGGTAATTCGGATTCGATTGTGACTTGGTCAAGGGATGTAGTTGTAGTTGTCGTTTCTAAAGAGCTTTCACAATCTCCGCTGGATTCTGTACCAGGAGATTCTGGTATGTTTTCACTGCCCACTTTGAATGAGACGGACGCTGGTGGACTTGACTGAGTGGCTACACTTGAAGCCTCTGGCAGTGACTGAGTTGCCTTGGGAACCAATTCTGGACTAGATTGAGTCGCAGTCTCAGATACCTCAGGGAGAGACTGGGTGGAGTGCTCACGAGATTCTGGGAGGGACTGCACGGTTTTCTCCTGGAATTGATGCTGATCGTCTTGGATTTGGATCGGTTCAGATTGAATTTGGCTTGGTTCAGACACTTGAATTTGCTCCTCGACAGTTTCTTTGATTGTGGTGGTCGTGGGAGGAATTAAAATGGTTCTTTCTGTTTCTCCAGGCGTGGTGGGAGTTGGTGGAATTTCTACAATTTGTGGGATCGGTCTAGATTCTTGCTGATGCTGTTGTGGTTGATCTGTGGCTTCCTGTTCCAGTGATTTTTCAATTTCTCCAGGAATTTCGAGTGACTTTGGAATTTGGATTCTCTCCTCAGTTGCTCCTGACAATTGTACAGTACTTTCTTGTTGGCTTTCTGGCACCTTTTCTAATTCTTTCTCTGGAGCTTGGGCTGGAGTTTCTGGAGAACTATCTAAATTCTCTTTAATTTCTAATGTTGGCTCCTGTTCCACAATGGCAGTGGTTGTAGTTGTAGTTGTTACTGAAGAAGTTTTGACTACAGGCAAACTTGTGGGTTCAGCTTCCTTCTCCGCAAGCTGGCTTTCCAGTGGTTGTGCCTCAGGTTCACTTTGGGTTTTAAGAGGTTCAGATTCTATTTGCACTGTTGGTATCTCTTCAACTGCTTCTATCGGATGAATTTTACAGATCTCAACAGTTGGCTCTGAAATTTCAGTGGTCACAGGTTCTGGAGAAAGTTCGGGTTCTTGGCTTGGTTCATCTTCTGGGAGAAGTTTTTCTGTAGGAATTTTTTCTTCCTTTCCCGGTTCTTTTGACTGTTTTTCTTCTTCTTCCTTCTTTGGAGACACTTCTACTTTAATTTGAGATTCTATTTCTGCTTCTAATCCTAGTTGTCCATCTACTTGAGCTAGATCTTTGTCTTTGTCTTTATCACCATTATCTGCTGTTCCTACAGTTGAGTCAACTCCTCTTTTCAGCTCACTCTGACTTTCTGCATCGTGGGCCGGAACTTTCTCCACCTGTGTGGTCGCATCCAAGGTGACATTTTGCGGGAGCGTTGAGTCTACAGCAGTTTCCTTTTCTTCTGTTTCTAACGGTTTTTCGACCTCTTTTTCTACTATTGGTTCGAGGTCAATTTCATGTTTGTGAGATTCAGTCTCTTTTTCGTCTGCGGTTGTTTGAGGAGAAGTTGATACAGTCATTTCCGTTTTAATTATTTCATCTTCCAATTTGGCTTCAACTTGAGGAGTTTCCTCTTCTTTTTCCTCGTGAATTGTTGAAACTTGCTCTGTCGGCCCTTTTGGCTCCTCAACAATCGGTTCACCATGGCCATGACCAGCGTCGTGGTGTTCAGGATGACTCGAATCCAATTCCGTGATTTGGACCTGAGGCTGACTCGAATCTTCAACTTTTACCTCGGGAACACTTTCGGAGGAAATAGAAGTTGTAGCGGTTGAGCTAAATTGTTGAGAGGAAACCGTTGTTTTGGTCGTTGTTGCGGATGAGCTGGAGACGACTTGGGGCCCTTGACCCTGACTCGCACTCTGCTGCTGGAAAACGTGGGAGACGGAGGGCTCGCCCTTGGAAATGTCAATTGCAGGTCCACTGGACACCTCTGATGTGTGTTCGTCAATCTCATCGGGCTCCTCGATAATTTCCTCGCTCACTTGCTCCACCCCGTTGACAATCACAATCTTGCGGATGATCTTCCTCCTCTTTCGAATGACCCTTCGTGTGACATGTTGGGTGACCTGACGTACCCGCACCGTGAGACTTTCCTCATCCCCGGTGATCTCCCTGAACTGACTGGAAGAGACGGGAAGGTGCTGGGCCATTATTGACTCGGGCAGAGTGATCGCCAAATCTGTGACTATGGGCTCTGGGGTGGGGGACGAAATTCCGGGGGTTGGAGTGGTTGTACCTGGAGTTGGTGTTGGTGTGGGTGAAGGTGATGGACATGTAGAGTCTCCGCCTCTTCTCTCCTCGAATGACTGGACCATGGAAACTTCCTTCTTCTGACTAAGCATGACAGTTCTGGAGACTGTCGTGAGGACCTTGCCGCCATCTTCATCCCTCGTCTCGCTCGCCACAAATTGCTTCGTGGGGATGACTACGGTAGACACTTCGACGGCTCTAAACGCCGAGTTGGGTGGAAGATTCGAGGAAGACAGCGGGGATGAAAATGAGGGTGAGGTTGGTGATTGGGGTGAAGGGGATGACGGACTGGCTAGTGGACAAGCTGACTCTTCCCGCAACAGCGTAAGAGGTTTGGCATCTACATTTTTTTGTACAATTTTTAAATAAAAAAATACTTTGAGTTGACAGTATAGATGAATTTTTTACGTGTGTTTCAAAAATTCTAAGGTGATCAACTACTGATTCTTTTTGATCTCGATGGGTAAGGAAAAAATGAGGATGTGCAAGCGTTAAAAATATTAATTTCATGTATTAGATAGGCAAAACTTCAACTTGAACTTTAAAACTCGGTTAGATTTATATTAGTATAAAAAACATTCGTTTGCTGAATATATATTAGGTTAATGGGTAAAGGGGAAGAGAAAGAAGATGAGGCTTTAATTTACCCTGATAAACTCGACTCTCCTCGATCTGGGGCTCGACTGTGTCTGAACTCGTAAACTTGTCAACAATCCGTTTTGTACCAATCTACAACGAGACAAGAGACAAAAGACTTATACATACGCAAGTTTCTCCTTACCTGATCAATCTATCAATGATTTTTATCTGCTTCATTTTGACATTTTTGTGGTCAGTTTAGTTATATTTTTTTCATCTCATCAGAGAGAGAGAGAGGATTAAAATTGTCCATTTTATGATCTTGGATCCAAATGGTCATACTTTTTACTCAAAAAAAAGTCAAACTCAAGTTAAAGACAATCACACACGGGGTTAAGTGTTAAGAAAAACGGATAAAATTTAAAATGAGGGAGATTTAGCACAAAAAAGAGCAAAACAAGAAATGTGAATTGACAAAATATCTTCGAAATTCCACAAGTACTTGCAATAATGCTTTACTATTGCTACTAGTGCCAAATCTCTCTCTATTATTGTAAATAGTTGATATAATTTAGAGTTGTTTTAAAATTGTTATTTCAGAAAAATTATCACGGCCAAAATTGAGTTTACAATACAAAATGCAGCTTTTTTGGATACAAACAAAACAAAATTGTTTGCTTTGGGATTTATAGAAAGGTATCTACGTTTGTGAGACACGGCTTAATATTCGGAAAAAACTGGAGTTTTTTCAAAAACTAAACAAGGAATCTGGACCATGGAAGATGTACATGGGTTCTTACATGAAGTTTCCCCGTCTGGGTTTGGAGTCCCCGAACTCTACTTATTAGGTCGTGTAATGTCTGTCCGAGCTTCTGGACTTCCGTGTCTTCTCCCGGAAGATTTCCAAGGGTGTTCTGCAAAACGTCCCCGGTCTCCTTGAGAACTCGAAGTCGGTCGAGAAGCTCCTGTATCGAAGTTTCAAAGTAAATTTTGTAGACAGAAAAATTATTCTCAATTGTATTTTTTAAAAGTTTGGAATAGAAGTTTGAAAATTTGAATTTTTAAACAAAAAACTGAAAATGTATGTACCTGTGTTGTTTGTAGCGTTTTTTCTGCATCGTCCAGCTTGACATTGAGCAGTCTCTCCACGGTGTTATCAACTTCCTTCTCCAGATTTTCTATCTCAAGAGATAGGAATTCCTGCAAATTATATAGTATAAAATTATCATCATTAATTTTCATTTCAATCAACTTTTTAAAGTATATCTATTAGATATTATCAGGGACATTCCATTATTATTCTTTGCCAGGCAGTTCATTAATTATTCAGCAGTCAATATATTTATGATTGTTATGCAGGTTGCAGATAAATATCAATCATCAATCATGACTAGTACTATATACTTATATTATTAGCTGTTAATTATTATTTGGCACCAAAAACATTGATTCTTGATTAATTATTGACAAACAACGAACGCTAAACACACAAGGCTAAGCTTTTCATGACATTTTTAGTCAATGTTTCTTTTCATCATTTTTTTATATAAATGTTTTTTCAATCATAATAAGTACGACGATAATTATCGATTAACCAGTGACAATATCAAGGTAGCTATATACATGAAAGTATTATATTCCAACTTAAAACAAAAAGAATAGTAAAAAAGTTGGCTAAATTACAAGAAATTAGAATCCGGGCTGCAAGTTTTGGAAATCAATCCAATCCAATCCAAAATACCAATCTATCGAAAGGGCAATATTATCACTAGTACCTATCTTCCAACTTTTTACTACACGACTCGAGTGTGTAAATAACTCGCACTTTTCCACTTTAACTTAATTGGTCGAAGATAATCGAAAAAAATCGGTTCGTCGTCAACAACAAACATGAAAGAAGAACATGAATAATAATATTATAATTCTCATAAGAATAACAAGACACACTTTTCACTTTTCTTTTGCTCTTCAAATATGTATAATAATATTGTAACACAAAAAGACACCGAAAAGTGGATGTACTGATATGTAGTAAAAGGGAGACGAAAACAAATCTCAATGTGCCGCTGACAAACTAACGAGGAGAAATATTGTAGCACTGGTTAAAAAAAGAGGAAGCAAAAAAAGAGCATCCTTGAAACGAAAGAGAGAAAAAAAAGAATCTTCCGATTTACATGCATGTGATATGTACGAAACTCTTCCTAATTACATTTAAAGTACATAATATTCCATAATATATTAAGTAATACATACATACATAACATAAATATATATTATGTATACTGTATATGTATACTTAAAACCCTAGACGATGTTCTGTGTTCTGAGTTCTGAGAATAAATCGTTTTTAAAATTAACTCACAATAATATATAAATATTCAACTAGTAAAATGTTCTGTTTGAAATGAGAGTTGAAAGAGTTTGAAAACAAAGTCGACACATCATGTTTATTTATTTACGCTACGTTACACATTTTTTCCCTCTGCTTCTGCTGGCCGCGTTTGAAAAATTGTCATATTCATCAAAGATATCTACATATAGATGTGTGTCGTATATTTATATATTGTATATTTTTCAAAGTAAGGAAAAGAAGTAGTACGAAGGTCAACTAATACGGAGTGGCACTGTAGAGAATCTGTTTTCAAATGCATAATTTAACCCGTCGTACTTAGAAATATCGTGTAGAAGATCACACACGAAATATACGAGCGAGCGTACCGAATATACATAATACATTATATTCGTACGTACACTGCTATGAATGGCATGAAGTAAGTACCTACTGCATAATAATATTAGAATCGGGATGAACACTAGATTGAAAATGAAGAAGAATTGACATAGTTGGCAAGCTCGTTACTTTTTCGAGTGAAAATCACCCGTACCAAAATACATAATATATAATAATACGAACAGATCTATAGTATTAGATACACGCTGCATTTTTATGTCATAAGTTTACGTATCCTGCAAACTATAAAGTATAATCTGGATATATACATATATAGTTAGTATACTTAGTTTGAACCAATTTGGTTTTTTGGTGAGTGCTGACGTAAATAAAGGAGAGGCAAAAATAATATATATTTCACCATTCTTGCTATAGCAGCAGTCTTGTGCTGAGCGTGCTCTGCATTGCCAAAACCCAAGTCCAAACTCGTAAATGTTCAACTAAACTAAACAAATGATGCTTTTCGATCACAGGACAAACGGCAAGACATTTACAATTGGGACACACACACATACAAGTATACATACCTACATATACATACATTCAGTATAAAAACAACACAGAGTAACACAAAGTAAATATTTAGAAGGGAATCCAAAAAATATTTAAAGAGAGAGACAATAAGATGAATGGACACAAAGAAAATAAAAGATGCAAGATATTATTTTAAACTCTCATTAAGATTTTTCTCCAAGACGTGATGTGTGTTTGGGTTTTTGGAGTTTGAAACCATGTTATTACTGGTATAATATTATAGTCAAGGAATCATTCTTTAAAAAACAATGACGTACGTTGTCTTAATTAGTTTGCAAAATTAGAATCAGCAAAGAAAGCGAGAGCAAAAAATTACGACATTTAGCAAGTTTGCAAAGCAATTTACGTAAATGCATACACATGAAATAGCACAATAGCAAATATGAACGCATGACCTAATACAACAAGAAACGCAATTTACAAGTAGATTTTAATTTCGATGAATGAATTTAGTTGGTTTATATAGTTAGTTTTTTATCTTTGGTTAAGATTATTACACTAGAACACACATGAGACGAGCACAATATATAAATATTATTTCAACAGCATAAAAGTAAAACCCGTCCGTAATTGTTTTGATTAAATCATACACAGTCTTAAATTTCATGGAATCAGCAGGGCGAGCAATTTTTTTATGATTAATTACAAACAAGTTTAGTTTTTTGGCCAAAATTTCAAACTGTGCATGACATGGCATGGCATTTAAAATTTGATATTTTTCAGCACTCAGCAAGACGGCACAGCACGGCAAACGGCAAGATCAAGAGCGAGAATAAACTTTGATTGAATTGATTTTGGTCACCTTTATGTTGAGGAAATTTTCCTCGCTCATATTGTGGTAGTTGACCTGCTCAAATTTCATCTCCTCCTCCTCCGGAATCTTCTCTTGCTCATTTGTAGGGGAAGAATCGGAGGATGTGACTGTAATGGGGATTTCTCTATTAGTATTTTCATTTTGATGAGTATTTGGCGTCGAAGTTTGAGGGTCAGTTGTCACGGTAATTTTATCTCCGGTAGGAACGTCCGAGCTCAAGTGGGTACTCCAATCGACCCAGTTGAGACCGGCCCCTGAAAGTCCAGTGTAAAGGAGCTCCGTCACCGGGTTGTTTCGGTTGTTACCACTACCTCCCCCTCCTCCGTTTCCTCCATCGCTGTCTGGTTTCCTACTATTTCCCCGGTCATCTCGGTCATTGTCGGGTGGAGGCTTGTTCTCCTTGTCCGAGGACTTTTCTGGATCTTGGGCCGACTTTCGGCGTCTTGACGCCTCCAGAACTTCTTGCCACAAAATTTCCGCCTCAAGGTAAGTCGGAAGTAGAGAATCAGACAGTTGCTCTTTGAGAGCTTGAGCAGTGGTGAAATTTTGAGTTTCAGGGGTGGGAACTGATTCTGTTTTTGTTGTTGTTGGTTTTGGTGTTGAGGATTCAGAAGTTTCCGGCAATATTTCAGGCACGGGCTGCTGTTCCAAAACGGGAGTTTTGTCAGGAATCGACAAAGTTTCCTCAACTTTTGAAGGAATTTCAATATCTTCTTCTTGTCTTTGTTTTTGGTCCTGTGCTAAAAATGTGTGATATGTGGCTTCAGCCTCGAGGAGTGACAAATTCTGGGGTAAAAACTGGGATTCCACCTCCAATTTGAGATCTCGATCCAGATTTTGATTTTCGGGGACTGGGATTGAAATGGGTTCGGATGGAGTCTGAATCTTTTCAATGATTTCAACCGTGGTTTGAGTGACTTCAGGCTCAATTTTTTCTGGTTCTTCTTTTTGTGGAGCCGTCTCAACTTGTTTGGATTCCTCTTGTGCGTCCTCCTTTTGCTTTTCTTCCTGCTCGATAAGTTTTGCAAGGACTTCATCCGCAAAAGTTACCGTTTTGCTCGTCTTCCTCTTGGGAACCGGTGGAGCTAAAATTGATTCAACAGCAACGGCAGGTTTCAATGCTCCTGGTTTGGGAGCGATGAAATCGAAAGCTTCAATTTCTTTGTCGATGTCGCTCAGAGCATCAACACCGAATTCTATTCGAGCCGACTTTCTAAGGCCGAAAGCAGGAGATGACTGTTGTGGCTCTGGTGGGGGTTCAACGATTATGGCTTCCGGGAAAGGAATGATTTCTTGCACATCCTCCGCTTCGTGTTTTGGTGCAGGGGGAGAAGCAGCAGCAAGTTCTTCCTTTACTTCAATGGCTTCAACTGCTCTTTCAATATTTTCTGGATCGAGTTCTGAGATTTCTGGAGAAGCTTCAAGAGGATCTTCAACAGTGGATAAAGTTTTCGATGCCGCTTCCTTCTCATTCTTATTTTCCTCTTCGTCGTCCTCCCAGGCAAAGACCTCAAAGTCAAACAAGTCCGTTTTGGCCGGCACGACTTCAACCTTGTTTTCAATGGAAGTTGCAAAAATTTCTGGAGATTTTTCCAATGAAACCGTAGTCTCAAGTTTTACTGTCTCTTCAACAACTATATTTTCCTTTGGCTCTTCTAACACAACAATTTGTTCTGGGGAAGAAGGAACCTCAGATGACTCTTCATTTTTTTCAGTTTTAGACAAAGTGGAAGATTCAGGCTCTGTCTTTTTACTTTCTTTTTGTGCTGGACTTGTTTCGATTGGAGGTTCAACTTTGGCTTCTTGCTTTGACTTCTTTTTATTTTTCTTCTTCTTTGACTTGGAAACGGAAGGAGTCTCATGAGGCTTTCCATCGTCACTTTCACTAGGAGCTGAAAATACAGTCGACTCTTGACCTTGAGTTTCAGTTTCCACCAATTTTTCTTCAGTTTCCGGTGGATAAACTGCGTCCTTCTTGGTTTCAGCTTCAACTGGAGTAGCAGGGGAAGTTAAAATGCTTGCAGTTTTTGCCTCAAATTCTTCAGAAGCTGTCTCAACTGTCTCTGGATCTTTTGATGGTGCCGACTCTGGGACTGCAGAAATTTTTTCACCTTCTGATTTAGGCAATAAGGGATCAGTTTCTGTTAGAATGGTCGCAGGTTGAGGTTCAGATTCTACTGAAGGTTTTGGTTCAGGGTCCGCCTCAAAAGCAAAAATATCCTCGTCCTCCCAGGCATTGACCTCAAAGTCGAACTGGTCATCATCTTCAAACTTTGTCAATTCCTTTGGCGAGGTCGGGATATCAGAAGCGACGGACACCATTTCTGCCGCAACTGACATCATTTTGAGGGCAGCGTTGGCAATATCCGCGGCCAGATCGGGGATGTGCTCTGGATTTTCAACCTGGGATTTTAACAACTCCAGGTTGTCAGCATTCTCTTGTACAGAATTTGGTGGAGTTTTTGCCTCTGGTAGGATATTTTCGACCATCAGAGTTTGAGACTCAACTCGGGGTAAAGATTCTTCTTGCTTTGGAAGCTCTAATGACTGTTCAGTTGAATCAAGTGTAGGAGAGTCAACGATTTCAACTGGAACGATTTCCTCTGGTTTCAGAATTTGTTCTTTTTCTTCAGCTTTTTCAATCTCAGATTTGACTTTTTGTACATTTTTTTCTTCTTCTTCTGCTTCAGCCTTTACCTTGGCCAAATATCCGTTCCAATTTTTCTCGGCCTCGGAGAGGAAAATCAAGAGGTGGAAAAAGTCATTTTCAGCCTCGGCTCGCAGATTCTCAGCAAAGGTCGGTCTTGGTGCTGGAGCTTCTGTTTTCTGCTCCGATTCTGGAGAGGGTTTAATAGTTGTAACTTTTTTCAGTTCCAAAACTGGAGAAGAGACCTCCACAATGTTTGTGGATGAACTATCAGTTTCAGGTACAGTTTCTTGAGACCTTTCAACTGATTCAATTGCTGCTTCTGTTTGAGTCACTGTTTCTTTTATTTCTGCATCCGTATTTTGAGCTTGATTCGCACTCGCTTGATTTTCCTGCCAATTTTTCTCCGCCTCACTAATCGTTAGGGCTTGACTGAGATAAGTGAGGAAATCATTGACGACCGCTGGTACCGATTTGGTCTCTGGAGGATTCTCAATCGAAACCGTTTCAGTGAGTTCCACATTTTCCGGTGGTAATTCTGACTGTAGACTAGATGATTGCAATTGGACTGCGGTTCTTACTGGAGGTGAAGTGGCAGCAATCAGTTCCAATTCTTCCACTTGCGATTCTGGAGCAATCGATTCGTTTTCTTGTTTATTTTCTTCTGGTACTTGTGGCGTTAGTTCCACTTTGATTTCAGCTTCAACTGGAACTGTAACCGACGATTCTGGAGTCAATTCTCTGGTTAAAACTGGGGACTGGTCAAACCTGGGAGAAATGGCTCTCTCCAGCCGGATGATCTCGTCGTACTTGGATTCTAGACTGGAGGGTGTGAGCACGGATTGGGCGTAGCGCTGTTCCTCCGATATTTCCTGGATCTTTTCCGGCTCCGGTTCAGACTGTGGTTGGTCCGCTGTTATATTTTCAGGCAAAACTTGTGAAATAATTTCCTCTTTGAACTCTTCCACTCTTGAGGAAGCTCCGGAAACTGGAGCTGGTGCACTAATGATTTGTTGCTCCAGCTCTTCTGCACTAACTTGTGATGGTTGTGCTTGTTGTGGAGATTTGACTTCTTTGGATTTTTTATTCTTCTTTCTCTTGGATTTACTGGGAGATGAATCAGATTCGTGTTCTTCAACAACTGGCTCTGGAGCTTTTTCAGTGGTTGTTGTCGACGAAACTTCTACGAGAGTCGCAGTTTGACTGATTTCTGGAGACTTCTCCGTTGAAATTTGAACAGTAGTTTCTTGGATTGATTCAGGTAGAGGCACAATAGATTTTTCTCCAGTAATCGTTTCTTCTTCTGGAGATTCTTTAGATTTCTCTGGCGTTTCTTCGTCGTCCTCCCAAGCAAAAACTTCAAAGTCAAACTGACTTTCAGCTACTGTTGTTGTTGTTGTCTTTTCTGGAACCGTTTCTTCTTGCTTATGCTCAATAACGGATTCAGATTCTGGTGGACTAGATTTTTCTCCAATAAGATCTTCTACTACTGGAGAATCTTTGGATTCTGTTTTTTCTGGAGTTTCTTCTTCATCTTCCCAAGCAAAAACTTCAAAGTCGAATTGACTTTCAGGAACCTTTTCCTCGGTCTTTTCCACTTGGGGAATGACAATTTCAGTTTGAAGCGGGGAATATGAAATGATGGAAGGAAGTGATTCCACGAGCTCTTCAACGTTTGCGGGTGTTTCACAAGTTGAAGTTGACGGAACTGCGATTGGAGCTGAGACTGGAATTTCCCCAGTGACTGGAACTGTTTCAGTTACAGGTTCAACTTGAACTTGAGTTTGAGGCTCTTCTGCTTCAGCTTGAGCTTTTTCAACATTGACATTGCCTGCATCAGAGGACTCGGAAGAAGTTCGCTGCTTTGACCTTTTGTTCCTCCTCTTTTTAGATTTTGCAAGGTCAGGGGTCAACTGAGTAGAAATCGTAGAAGAATCAGGAGCAGGTTCTTCGACGGGCTCATTTTTGCTTGCCACTACAATTTCATCAGGTTTAGCTTCAAGTACCTCGATAATTTCTGGAACTTTCGATGGCACTTGTTCACTGGACAATTGGACAACATCAATTTGAACAGAAACTTCTTCTTTTTGAGGTTCCGCACTTTGAATAACCTCAATATTACTATTCGGCTCATCAACTGCTTCCGTTGTAGGTTCCACTGGTGAAAGCTCAACTTTCTCCAGGGTTTCTCCATCAGAGGATTCCGACACAGTTCGTCCCTTAGATTTTCGGTTCTTCCTCTTCTTTGGCTTCGGAGGCTCTGGCACAAATGCTGCTGTTGTTGTAGCAATTTCTGGAACCGGAGTGGGTTCTTCAATTTTTTCAACATCTTCTACCTTCTCGCTGGTGGTGGTAGAAATCTCTGGAATCGGAGGTGGGATTTCTTGCACCTCTGGAGAAAGTTGAGGCTGGATTTGGGAATCATCTTGAGATTGAGTTGAAAGGTCAGATTCAATCACTTTCTCTCCACTCTCAGCATCAGATGACTCAGAGACTGTTCGATGCTTCCGGTTTTTGTTCTTCCTCCTCTTTGGTTTTGATGGGCCCTCATTAGACGGTAGGTCAGGGGTCGACTGCACCGTTTCAGATGCAATAACCTCAGCGGTGACTTCAGTTGGAATTTCTTGTTCTTTTTCTTGGGGCTCAACTTCCGGTTTTGTGGTTGGAATTTCCAGTTGAATTTCCGGCTCAATGGAAGTTTCAAGAACTACTTGAGGTGATTGCTCTTGTTTTGTTTTCTCCACATCGGAGGAAGATTCTCCAGACTTGTCTTTGTCCTTGTCTTGCTTGCCCTTTTTGCTTCGTCTCCTCTTTGGGATTGAGACGGGCTCTTCTATTGTTGTTTCCGGCTCTGCAGCTGGAGCTTCTAGAATGACTTCCGGTGCACTGACGATGGCTTCTGTCACTTCAGGCTGTGAAATGGTTTCTTGTGTTTCAGGGATAATTACTGGGTCGGTTGCCAAAGACGGCGGGACAACTTCAGGTTCTACTTTTGTTTCCAAGGCAACTGGAGCAGATTGCGATTCCTCCGTTTTTTCCACATCGGATGCAGATTCTCCAGATTTATCCGGCTTAGACTTGGACTTTTTGCTTCGCCTTCTCTTTGGGATTGACACGGGCTCTTCTATTGTTGTTACTGGAGCTTCTAGAATAACTTCCGGCGCATTGGAAATTTCCTGTGTCGCTTCAAGTGGTACAATTGTTTCTTTTGTTTCAGGGCTGATTGCCTCCTCGGTTGTCAACGACAACGGGGCAACTTCAGCTTGTACTTCTTGCAAAGCAACTGGAGTTTCCTCAGCTTTTTCCACGTCAGATGAAGATTCTCCAGACTTGTCCTGCTTAGACTTGGACTTTTTGCTCCTTCTCCTCTTGGGCACTGACAGAGACTCTTCTACAGTAACAGTAGTTGTGACTGTTGTTTCCGGTTCTGTTACTGGGGTTTCCAGTTTAATTTCTGCTGCAACAGTCTCCGTCAATTCCGGTTCCTTTGTGTCAACGCAAATTAAATGTTCGGTTTCCGATGGGACAACTGGAGTCAATTGTAACTCCGCAGGTTTTTCTACATCCGAAGAAGATTCTCCGGATTTGTCCTGCTTGCCCTTTTTACTTCTTCTTCTCTTTGGGACTGATCCGGGCTCAGTTTCTACAGCTTCCGGTTTGATTTCCGTGGGGATGACGATTATTTCTGTCACTTCAGGTGTTGCAATGCTTACTTGAGTTTCACTGATGATTGTCTCATCATTGACGGGTGAAAGTGGGGAAACTTGAACCTGTAATTCAGTTTTGGTTTCAGTTTCCATGACTACAGGAGCAGCTTGGGGTTCCTCCTTTTTTTTCACATCCGATGACGATTCTCCAGACTTGTCTTGTTTTCCTTTTTTGCTTCTTCTCCTTTTTGGAACTGACGGTGGAGGTTCGTCTACAGTGGTTGTGATTGTAGTTTTGGTAGTAGTAGTTGTTGTTTCCGTTATTTTTTCTGGTTGAACAGCCGGAACATTTTCAACAGCTATTGTCTCAGCTGCTTCAGCTTCGAAAACTGGAGCAGGCAAATCGATTTCCAAGGTGACTGGAGCAATTTTAGTTTCTTCCACTGGTGGTTGTTGAGGCTCAACTTGTTTTTCTGCATCGGAAGACTCAGAAGTGGTTCTTTGTTTGGATTTTTTACTCTTCCTCCTCTTTGGTTTTGATGGAAACTCTTCTTCTTTCATGGGCTCCGTTGTTTCCAGTTGAGTCGGTGGGAATTCAACTGGAGCTTCCTCCGGTTTTTCAACAGGTACAATTATTTGTTCTACTTGTTCTTCAACTTTGTCTTGAATTTTAACGTCAACCGGTAAAATTTCGTCTGTTTGAGGCTCCTGTGGTGAACTTTCAATTGAGAATTCAAAAGCTTCCACTGCAGCTTCAATTTCTGGAGACAAATCTAATGTTTTCTCTGGAGATTTCACTTCAATTTCTGGAGTTACTATTGTATCTTCTGTTGGACCTTCCTGATTTACAATGGAAATTTGTTGCTCTTGTGTTTGAATTTCAACAACCGGAGCTTCAAGCTCAATTTTAACATCCTCTTGGGGATTTTCAACTTCAGCTGACACTTGAACTGAAACTGGCTCAGAAACTGGAGTCTTCACGCTTTCGATTTCTATCGGAGCTTCAGGTTCTGGAGATTTTGGAGCTTTCTTTTGAGTTTTTCGTTTCCTTTGATTCTGGCTCTTACTCTTTGAATCGGATTCGGATTCTCGGGGAATTTCGGTGTCAGCATCAGTGGAGGTGTATAAATCTTGAGGTCGAATTTTAACTTCCTCCACACGCTGAGATTGCTGTTGCTCTTGTTGTTGTTGTTCCACATTTTCTTGACTTTGACCTGCGGATGGTGCTGGAGAAACAGATCTTCGACTTCGACTACGTCGACGAGGTGATGCTCGTCTCAATGCCGAGGGTGGCAATGGGATTCCAAGGGACGCCTTCTGCGCCTGCAACTTGGCCAAGGCCTCGTCCTTTCTCGCTTGAGAAATGTGACGCCTGCGATGGTGTCGATGCTTCTTCCTCTTGCCGTCGGCGGGCATTGGACTGGCGGATCGGTCATCTCCCTCCGCCTCCGAGGACAAGTAGTCCTGGCCATCTGTAGTTGTGCCCACTTGAAGACTAAGGTGGTCAACTGGAGAAATTTTTTCCTCAAAAGTCTCAACGACAATTAATGGCTGCTCTGGTTCTGGTTCTTGTTGGACAGAGACAGAGACCGTGGGGACGGGGTCAGGAGTGACCTCAATTTCAATATTTACACTAGCACTGGATTGAACAGTCAAGTCTTTGTCGTCTTGAGATGGTGATTTTTTCGGTTTATTCTTTTTAGAAGTTCGTTTCTTTGCCCCGAAATTGATTTCCAGGCCGTCCGATGACTGAACATCCGACTCTTTCTGTTTTTGGGGAGAAATTTCTGGAAGGAGTTCACCCAGGGACTGGGCAATTTCCTTGACTTGCTCCATGAGAGCTTGGGCAAAATTGTCTCCGGTTGAAGGTTCGTCTTCTTGTTTTGGCGGTTCAATTGAAGCTGTAATTGGAGAAGCCTCCTGTTCTGTGTCCGGCAGTTGCGCTGAATCTTCCACATCCTTTTCTGGAGGTTGTTCTTGGGAGCCTTGAGTGACCCCTTGGATTGCATCCTGGATAGCCGACACAAGGGAAGAGGCAACTTCCTGGATGATTTCAGTCGGTGCTTTGGTCTCTGACGTTGATTCCGGCTCAATCTCTGGAGGCTGAGCAAGACGCTTCATTTCTTCTTCAATGAGAGCAATTTCACTTGGAACTTTTTCTTCCTGAGCAAGATTTTCTCCAGTGTTAATTTCCAGAGTTTCTATGGTAACAGGAGAAATTTCAACATTTTCAACACTGACCGGTTTATCCTCCTGTGTGTCATCCTCCCAGGCGTTTATTTCAAAGTCGAGAACATCTGCACTCAATTTTTCTACCTGTGGAGAGGAGACTACTGGAGAAGAAATAATTTTATCCAGCGAGTCTTTCAGCGCTTGTTCCCACTGCTTTGTTGATATTGTGGCGGGTTGAAAGTCAACACTCGACTTGGTCTTATGGACAATTTTTGTTTCTGTAACTTGAACAGTAGAAAGAGTTTCGATGGGTTCACTGGGCCTTTCTACATTTTCAAGCTCAAGTAGTGGAGCAACAGCGGCAGCAGTTGGCAAATTTTCAGGTTTAATTTGCTCCTCTCCTTTTTCTTGGAGTAATTGAGACGATTCAAGAGTTGCACGAGTATTATCAGTTTCATTTTCATTTTCAGCCTCATCATCCCATGCAAATACCTCGAAATCAAAGAGATTGTCACTCGCACTTACGCTTCCGGGCTCATTAGTCGCCGTGACTTTGGTTGGACTCGTCACTTTCTCCACAATATCCGCAACAACTGCCGACGGTGGAATTTCAATTTCATCTTGATTTTTAATTGGCTCCTCTTTTGCTTCTTGCGGCTGAGTGACGAGAGATTGGATTTCGCTATCAATTTGAATCGGCGTAGCAGGATCTTGAATTTGTTGTGGTTCTTTGTGCGTGTCCAAAGGCGAAGAATCTTCCGGCTTTTCCTCTGACTCCTTTGATTTTTTATTCTTCCTCTTTTTCTTTGATTTAGATGATGCGGTCGTGTCAACTTCCTCTTGATTTGGCTGCAGATCAACCGTCTTTGTCTCTACAGTTGTGGTCGTAGTTGTTGTTATTGTTGTTGTTTCATGGGGAACTTGGTTCAGCTCTTCAAGTGGATTTGCTATCGACACTTGCAACGGGATCTCCAATGTAATTTCGGGTTGCTCAGAAAGATCTCCACTTTCAGTTTTGGCACTTGACTCTAGATTTTCGACAGCTTCGACTGTCTGATCCTGTTGTTGTTGTTGTTGTTCCGGTGACTCACTTTCATGGTGTAATTGAGCTATAGTGTCAGGTGTTGGTGGTTCACTTGTTGTTTCGGGTTCGATTTCAAGTTTTACATCAATTTCCATGGTGAGTGAAGAGACTTGAGGCTGAGATTCAGAAGAGGGAGATTTTTCTCCCGTTTTTTCTGCACTTTCTTCTTCTTCATCTTCCCAAGCAAATACCTCAAAGTCAAAAGTCTGACTGTCACTTGGTTTTTGTTGTTCCTCTGGAATCTTTTCTTCTTTCGACCCTTCTAGACTTTGACTGATGGCATCAATCAATGGTGATGATTCGGATGGTAATGATTCCACTGGCGGAATGACAATAGGAGTTGAATCAACTAATTCTTTAACAGGAGTTTCCTCTGTAAAGGTTTCAGTAGTGACTTCAGTTTCAACTTTTTGAGTTTCTGTTTGCATTTCTGACTCTGGAGAAAGTTGCACCTCTTCAACTTCACTTTTAGATTCTTGACTCTGAGTTGAAGGAGCGACCGCTTCCACTTTCTCTCCAGTCTCTGTGTCCGACGACTCGGAAACTGTTCGTTGCTTTCGGTTTTTGTTCTTTCTCCTTTTGGTTTTTGAAGGTGGACCGGATTCTTTGGACGAGAGGTCAGATGTCGGCTGCGGAGCTTCAATTTCATCAAAGTGGCGTTCAACCTGAGCATCAAGCACGGGTTCACATTTACTGATAACTTGTTGTGGAATTTCAACTCGAGGCTCACTGTCTTGCTGCTGTTCCGGTGACTCTTTTTCTTGGGGAGATTGTAGTTGCAGTTCAGATGAGGAAGATTTTTCTCCTGATACAGAAATTTCTTCGACTGGTTTGTCCGCAGATGTTTTTTCTTCTTCGTCATCTTCCCAAGCAAAGACCTCAAAATCAAAAGTTTGGCTGTCATTTGGCTTTTGTTGCTCACTTGAAATCTTTTCTTCCTTCGGTGCTTCTTGGCTATGACTAGCGTCAATCAATGTTGAGGACTCAATTGGTGGTGAAATGACATTGGAAGTTCCTTCCACACAAGCTTCAGTTGTGATCGTGGTCTGAGGCTCCTCTATTTTATTTTTAATTTCTTCAGGCTGAGGTGAAAGTGCACTCGTTTCGACTTTTCCCCCAGTCTCGGCGTCTGAAGACTCGGAAACTGTCCTCTGCTTCCGGTTTTTGTTCTTCCTCCTTTTGGCTTTTGAAGGAGGGCCGGACTCGGTAGGTTGTGAAGCTTCCGGTTGGATTTCAACTTGAGCAGCTTGGACATGATCATCAACTGAGGGCTCCGGTTCAGTGAAAACGCTCTGGGTTTCTTGTATCTGTACTTGCTCTGGTATTATTTCAGTTTCAGGTTCTCTTTCTCTCCCTGGAGCTTTTAGTGTGACAATCGTTTCACTGATTTCGGTTTCGGTCCGTTCGAGAGGGACAATTTCGGTTTTCAATTCAGTTTCAATGATGAGAGGGGCTGATGGAGTTTCCTCGGGTTTATCCACATCCGATGAAGATTCTCCAGCCTTGTCGGGTTTACCTGGTTGTTTCCCCTTTTTGCTCTTTCTTCTTTTGGGCTTTGGCCCAGAGACTTCCAAATCAGTTGTTGTTGTTGTTAAGGCCGGGTTTGCTGGAGTCTCCAGGGTGATTTCTGTATGTACCTCTGTAGCTTCACTCAATTGAGGTTGACTCTGTGTCTGTTCTTGAGTAGTTGATACTTCTACATTAATTATTGGTTCAGCTTGGATAGAAATGATTTCTGTTTTCAGTTCAGTTTCAAAGATGACTGGAGCTAAAGAGGGCACTTGTACTGGGGCTGGCACTGGTTTGCTCTCCACATCGGATGAGGATGATTCTCCAGCCTTTTCCCCCTTTGATTTTTTGCTTTTTCTTCTTGGTGGTTTTGCAGAGGATTTCGGCACAAGTATAGTTGCTTCCAGCTCAAAATTACTGGGAATTTCAGGCTCAACAGGTGGTGGTGGTGGAAGGGAGACTGAAGCTGGAACTTGTTCTAGGACTTGCTTGGGTTCAGCCAAGTTTGCTTTGTTGTCTTCTTTAGTTATTTGGGGCTCTTGAGCAATTGGTTGTGTCTTATCGGTGTCTGAGGACTCGGAAGCCGTTCTTTGCTTCGATTTTGCATTTGGTTTCTTATCCCTTCTCTTCTTCTTTGATTTTGACAGAGAGTCTTCTTGCACTGTTGCAGAAGGTGTTTCTTCTTCTTCTGCTTTCTTTGAGGTCTCGACGATAATTTCAGACGGCGTCGGAGTGAGCGCAGTGGAAGTTTCTTCCGTGGCTTCAACGGACAGTTGAACCAGCTGGTTTTCTGGTTCTTGAACTTGTTTTCCAGAAATTGGAGCTTGCTCTTGTTCTTCTGCTGGAACTAGAGTTGAAATTGGAGCAGAATCAACTACAAAGTCATCTGAAACCAAAGTTGTTGTTTTGACTTCCTCGCTCGGACTTGAGTGGACAATATTTTCAGTTGGAGCTAAAATTTCAGAGTCAATGTTGGTCTCAGGCTCAATTTTATTTTCTTCAACTTCAGCCTGAGTATCTTTCTTGTTCTTGGACTTGTTCTTTCTCTTTTTCGACTTTGAACTTTGGATTTCTTCTTGCGGTTTGTCGACAGCAAGTTCAGGTGTTTTTTCTGATTCTCCTACTTCTTCAGGCGCTGACTGACTTGCATTTAACTGCTCAATCACAATAGTTTCTGGTTCTTGGGCGTGTACGCTTTCTACTGGTTGGACATTTACGTCAAGCTCCACAGCTTCGAGGGCTGTCTCGACCTCTGGAGATAAAGTTGAGGGCTCTGGAACCTTTTCCGTTGTATCACTAACTATCGTGGTTTCAATACTTGTCTCAATAATTCTTTCTCCAGAAATTGGAGTTTGTTCTTGTGCTTCTACTAAAGCTTGAACTGGAGTCGGAGGAGTGTCAACTACTACGAAGTCATCTGAAATTAAAGTTGGTGATTTTATTTCTTCACTTGAATTTTCATTTGACTGGACAACATTTTCACTCTGAGCTTCAGTTTCAGGCTCAATCTCAGTTTCTTGTTTGTTTTTTGACTTGTTCTTTCGCTTTTTGGACTTTGAGCTTTCTTCATGAGGTTGGGATGCAAGTTGGATTGTTTCTGTTTCTCCAGGTGCCGATTGATTCTCACTAAACTGGTCAATCACAACCGTTTCAACAATTAGCTTTTCTTTAGCTTGTTGTTCTTGAGCTTGAGGAGGTTCAATTTGCTCAGGTTTTGACTCTGCTTCCACCTTTTCAAATTCCAGGGCTTCTAACCCAGTTTCAATGTCCAGGTCAAGATTTTGCAGTTCTGGTTCTGGAATTAAAACTGAAGTTTGAGCTTCCAGTTTTGGTTCTGAAACCAAGTGGCTTCCGTCTTGAGACGAAATTTTCCCAGTAGAGCCAGTTTCAATTATTGAGGTGGTCGTATCGATTGTTGTGGAAATGGCGGTCGAAGTCAACGTTGTCACTGTGCGCTTTTCTAACACTAGGTCACCTGGAACCACCTCCTCGTCTGTGGTCTGTTGAACCGTCTCGGCATTTTCAGATTGTGATTTTTCATGTTTACGGGGCTTTCTCTTCTTCTTTGAGTTCAAGTTTTGTGGTACTGGAACTGGAACTGAAACTGACTCGACTTCAACTGCAGACTCTACAGTAATTATGTTTTCAGTCTCTTTGATTTCAGGAGCACTTTGTGGCTGTTCTAATGATTGAGATTCCAACACAACATCGTTGTCTGGAGCATCTTTTTCTTGAGTATTTAAATTGTCTGGAGAAATTGCCACAAAATCATGACTAGACAGCACTGAAACATCGAGTTCTAAAGGCACAGGTTCAACTTGAGCAGGATCACTAGCAACACTGTGAGATTGAAGAATCGTAGAATCAATTTCAGTTATTTCTCTACTTTTCTCTGGATTTTCAACTGGAGCTGGAGTTTCTGGCACTAAAAGTTGCGGGAAAAGATTTCTATCTTCCCCCTCAACAATTTCGGGGCTGTCAATATACATTTCGGATTCAAAGGCAACTTCCATTCCCAGTTGAGCTCCAGGTGGACTGACTTCCTCGGTCAGAAGGTCAGCCACGCACTCACTCTCCCGCACAATCTCGAAGGGCACAATGCTCTGGCTCTGACTCTCCTTGGCAAAGGTCAGGGAGCGGACCAGCGAGCTCTCCAGGGAAAACTGATTTTGGATATCCTGTTGATCTGGAATCGTCTGAGTCGTCTCAACATGCTCTGGAGGAGAACTGAGTGAAATTTCTGTAAATTCTCCAGTCGTTTTTTCTTCGCTAGCTGTTGGAGGCGGAACAAACGTGACAAGTGGCTTGACAACCTGGCTCTGACTTTGACCTTGTTCCTCCTCCAGAAAAGCGCTGGACAGTTCCAGCTCCATAGAAAGTGTGGACAGGTCGCTGGAGGCCTGGAAAATGGGAGCATCTGTCTCTATTTCCACATTTCGACCTAACTGTTCATCTACTTCAACCCCCATTTCTATAATTTGTCCGGGTTGGTCCTCGATTATTTCAAAGTCCTCGTCCAGCAGAGGTGGAAGCTGACTTTGACTTTGAGGACTCGTTGTCTGTGAATGGGAGTCCTCCATACAGCTAATTTCGGACAGAGTTGCTGGAACCTCGTAGAAAATTTCATCGTCTTCGATTGGCGCCAAGTCTTCGTGTTGCTCTGTAAATGTAGAGATTTCTTGTATCTTTTCATCTTTTTTTTCTTCAGGTTTTTCTGCTGGGATTGAGACAGAGTCATTTTCAACATTTACATTTTGGTTTTGTCCAGAATCTTTGAGGACAAGAATGTCGGAGATTTGAGCGGTATGCAAGGAATCTGGAGCCTCGGTGCTTATTTTTATTTCCTCGTCATCTCGGCCTTTGGCACTCGGATTTTGTACATTCCTTCGTCGTGGCTTCCTCGTTTTTGGCACGGGCGAGCTTGACATTGACGAACTTGCCTTTGCGTTGGGCTCAATCTCAAGCTCATCTCGCTTTGTCGTTTTCGGTTTGGTTTCAGTCAAAGTCGCAGCTTGTGTTTCAGATGTGGATAGAATGAGTGGCACTCGACTCTTTTTGTCTTTTTCTTTGTCTTGTTGATTTTGTTGTTGTGTTTGTTTGCCCTGTTTGCTCAATATTTTTTCGACTTCCTTGAGAGCTTCTTCAATGTCATCCTTGTCAACTTTCTTGGGTTTGTGTTTCTTGTGTCGTTTTTTCTTGCCCAGCTCCTTCTCCGCCTCCTCAACGTCTGCCTCCGCTCCCTTGTCGTCATCTACTTCTTGCTTTAAACTTACAGGTACTTGGTCACTAAGCACAAATTTTAGGTCACTTGGCACTGGGGTCAATGTCAAACTTGTTGCTGATTCAACCTTAACTACTGGTATAGCTTCCTCAGTTTGGACTTGAGGCTGATCTTTTTCTCCCGCTGATTTATTTGACTTGGGCTTGCGGGACTCGCGAGTATTTTTTCTTTGGCTTTTGTCCGGACTTAAATTTCTACCACTTTTACCGGGTTTATCACTCGATTCGTTCGTTGATTCAGTCGAAAAATGGGGAGGTTTTACAGGGGGTAGAGGAATTTCAAAAATGTCTTCTTTTTCTCCTTCTTGAGTTTCAGTCTTTGAGTCGTCGTATTTGGATCGGGATTTACTCCGGCTTTTGTTTCGACGTCGTTGTTTACCTGACCCCGGGAGATGAAGAAGGTTCGGGTCGTTTGCAATGACTAGACCGGGGATTGAGGGGTGGTAAAAAACATTTGGGTCGGACGGGACGGGAGCAACTTGTTGCTGCGTTTCCACACTTTTTTCTACAGTAACTGAGACCAAAGATTCGTGCGATGCCCTTGAGTCTCTTCCCCTTGTTGTAGTGTTTCGATGGGGCGACTGAGAGTAGGATTGAAATGGTTTAGAGGTTCTTTTGTCGTTCGTTTCGTAAGGTCGGCGATTTTGAGATGATTGAGGGTGAGGTAGAGGAGGACGACGAGAGGGGCCTGGAGAAGAGGAGGAAGCTGGACCTGGAGGAGCGGGACTCTGGCGATTGGATCGAGATTCCCAGGTTCTTCTACCATGGAAACCTCGGCCACCCCTTCCCCTCCACTCCTTAAAACTACCCCCACTCCTCTGCGAGTTTTGCGAGGAGTCCCGGAATTTTTCGTGACGAGTCCCATCTTGACGACTCTTCCGGTCAAACTGTGAAGGCTGACTTTGACTCTGATTCGTACTGTGAAAAATATTTTCCAAACTCCTCGTTTGCTCCAGCGGTCCACTTCCCAAAAGGTGAGGATGCCGTTTTCCAAAAAACACTTCGGCGTAGGATGGACCGTCGTGTCTTCGGACTCCTCCAATTTCGGTGAGATTGGACATGGAAGAGGTCATACCCATGGCTAATCCCAATCCTAATCCTAATCCTAATTTGGCACTTGGTTTCCGGTCTAGGTCTAGATTAACACTAAAGGGGGTTGCGGATACGGGTCGGGCGGGAAGGTCAAGGGGCTCCTGAGTATTTGACCGATTTTCATGTTGAGGTTGAGATTGACCAGATTTCGAGGAATTTTGAATATCCTGGGAGGAGGGTGACTTTAGAATTAAAACGGGCACTTCCGGATTGGCACTATTTACATTAACATTAGATTCAAGTTGGCGTTCAGTTTCAGTCTCTTGAGTCGTCAATCGAGGATGAATCATTTCCGGGTGAAATTGATGAGGTTCGTGTTGGGGTGGAATTCCGGGGTCAGGATCAAAATTCGGAGTGTCCAGATTTTCATAGTGAATGCTTTCATCCGAATAATGTTCGTCATACAGTTCTTCTTCTCTTGGCTCGACTTGCGTTTCCACATCGTCGACTTGAATATTGTAAACTCGATCTGATATCAAAGGTTGGATTTGGAGTTCGGTTTGAATTTGAGGTTGACTTTGGGTTTGACTGGCCGTTGACTGGACTAAAACTTGAGGTTCTTCATCATCTTGTAAATACCCTGAGGATTCATGTTCTTCGTCGTAGTAACTAACTAGGGGTGGAGGGCAGGGACTTGACCGACCAAAGGCGATGTCTGCATATGACGAGCGAGCACTTAGGCCTGAGGGACTACCCGCTCTTCCCAAAGTGTCTTCGTCCACCAGTGGAAAGTCTTGAGTAAGGGGGATTCGGGGATTCTGAGGATTTTGTTGTTGTGGATTTGGACTTGGAGTTCGGTTCGAATTCCGAGAATTTCTCTCCAGCTTCAAGAACTTGTTTCTACGCTCTTGTTGCTCCATTCTGACAAACTCGTTGGGGTCAATGTGGCGGATTCGCTCTTTGAGCTGTGCTATCACTTTTTGCGAAGAAGAAGTAGAAGTAGAAGAGGAGTCCTAATTTGATAAATTATTGTTATGATAGAAATCTCTCACACAATTATAACAAAATAGTTTTATAATATTAATTTATATTAGTAACCATATAATAATATTATAAACTAGTAGATTAATCAATTATTATTAGATTGATGGATATGCTTGAACTTGAATGTTGTATATATATATATAATATAAACTTGTGACTTGATGAACTTTAACTATAATATGAAACTTTTTCGTTTAACTTCAACTTTTAACTATAGGGTAAAAATTCGTAAAATATTTTTTCTCATGGTGTGTACGCACTGAAAAAAAGTAACTTTTAGTCGTGTTAAGCCTCTACTTTATGTAGTTATTCTTTTTAGTCCCGATAGAAAAATATGAACTGCACTGTAAAAATTTTCGTCTCCTTGTTTTTCAATGTCACACGTTTCAGGTGTCAGAAACAGAGAAAGAGTGTCGAGTAGGTATAGATGATGGTGGTGTGATATTTTTTTTAAATATAATACTTTTCTTTCCTTTATTATTAATAATGATGAATAATATGATAATTAATATATTATAATATTATAGAGATTTGTGTAATATTAATAATTGGACTCGCTATCTGATTCTGGGTGAATATATATTGTATATTGAACAGAGAATTTTCCTAGCGGTTGGTTCGGGCCGTGGTACGTACACAAGTAGTCGGATCAACGTTAAACTGATACAGTTTTGCACAGGAAGCATATTATAACAAGGATAAGTAAGAACTAGAGTAACGATAATAGTAATAGTAATAATAATAATAATATAGATAATACGAGTTGGCATGAGTGTTAGAATATTTTTGGCAACGGTACATTTTTTCTATATACTGTATCTCTCTCGACTTTTTTACATTATATTATTATTCGGTGACTCTCAAGTGATTCCGTGATGTGACTATCTGTAGTTGTGTATAGGTATACATGTATGTAGAAGAGATTCAAATCTGGTACTGGTTCAGGTTTTCTGGTTCTGGCTGGGATTCTCCCTCTTCAGCTGGTGTTGTTTTGTGTGTGTTGTGCGGAGGGGGAAATGAATTTTTGCTCCCGATGAATGGAATGGTTTCTCTCGCTCCTCGACTTTGACTTCGTCTTTCGTCTTTCTCTCTGAATATTATTCTTACAACTATCTATATGTATATATACGTAAGTAAGTACACAAGGAATAAAAGTGGCTGCTGCAGCAAAGTGGCGGCGGCGGCGACTAGTTGCTACTTGCTATGTATATATTATATGTATATAGTGTATATATGTATAGTATTTTACATGTTATTATTATGTATGTATGTAAGTGAGTATCGCTACGAATGTAAAGGTTGAGCCATGAGAAGCTTAATACGTTCGTTCCTTGATGCGATCTTAGACTGAATCATTCTCAGCTTCTCTTTCCAAGCCTGTCCTCGAGGATGACGACGATGACGATGGGGATGGCGGTAGCATTGCGTTGCAGTGAAGAACAAGATGAGATGAGATGAAGAATAAGTAGAAGAAAAAGAAGAAGAAAAAATACAGACAATTCCCAAAGCCCAAAATTAGAAGCCACATTTTTTATATCCCATTTTACATTTTATATGTGCATATACTTGTACATACATTAGCCGTGATACCTTAAACTACGAGCTAGGCAAGCATCCCGTGGATATAGGAAATAAAGGTATAGACAATGAGATAGAGAGAGAAAGAGAGAATGCAAAGAATAAATAGAAGGAGAGCAAGAAGAAGAAGATGAAGAAGAAAAACATGATGAAGACATATTTATATTTACACTTTGACTTTACGTTACTTACTTCAACGTTTTACATTTTGTACACATAACTTTGTACAATAAGTAGATACGATGCGAATACGATACATAATACATACGATAATACGTAAGACATGTAACACGCTTATGTCGCGCGTTCGTGGCAGCAAGAGTGAGATGAAAAGTGAGAAGAGGAGGGGAAATTATAGACAAAAAGTGCAATACTGAGATATATATACGGAGCTGATGCGAGAAACTACTATACTTGTTTACTTGCTCACTAAATAATAATACGATGAGATATTATGTGATGAATGCGGTACATACGTACAGTACAAGTTTACAAAATAAATACCGTTTCTGGATGAAAGTTAGCCAACGCTATAGGGAAAAGTTTCAGCAATAAAGAATCAACTGTGTATTAAAAAACAATTACTAGGTACACAAAAACTTAGAGCATATTGATTGAAAACATTTTTCGAGCAAGTATACAGAAAAAAAATGAAAATGTTACTGCTAAATTATTTTGAAAAAATACGACACTTTCCACTTAACAAAGCAAAATATCAAAAGGATGTTCTTCAAAAATTGTCATTAAAAATGTTTTGATTCTGCCGTATTCGTATACATTTTTCAAAGTTTCCAGTCAGGTCAGGACTGATTAAGAAAAAATGTGAACCATATGACCAACTTTCATCCAGTCGCGACACGAAACGATACGAATAAGATACAAGTAATTACTATAGTTACATACCGTGCATCTGGTGGAATGCGGTAGGCGTGAGTACTGTGTATATTTATGTATTTACACATGTTGGATAACATTACGTAATAGCAATAATTTATGATATTTATTCTGGAGAACTACGAGTCTACGAGTACAACTATATTATTTATAAATAATTTACAATAAATATATTATACATATGCAAGGGAGGCAAAGCAATAATATAAGAGCTGAGAAGGCTAAGAGCTCATTAGCAAGTGTTGTTTTTGTTTGCTCTAATATTTTGTACTTGAAGCTTACTTCTCATATATTAGATATTATGTACATAATATATGTATAGCGAGTCAACATTCAGTCTCCGGTGTCGATCTATGTATGTCTAATGTCTACTGTATTCGTCCTCAGTCCTCAGTATTAAGCTACTCTAAATTTGTACAGATAGTCTAAACAAAACCAAAAACCTATGCAGCTGACTTTGAGTTGCATTTTTTGCACGGTTATTTTTCCAAATGAAAAGGTCGACCCAAAAACGAAAACGTCGGAGATTTTCCGTCTATATCCATTACGTAATACAGTTTTTACCTATATTTGTGTATAGGCATGATTTACATTATACATGTATGCATTGCATTTTGCAGTGACAAAAAATCAGTATGTAGCATCAAAGTTTTACAAAAAATCATCTCGGTACTTAAACTGAGAGCTGAGACAACCACAACTACAAAAACTTTGAGGCTTCAATGGATCTGTAACCTTACAGAAAAGCTATACTGGCGAAAGAAAACGAAGCAATCATTAATTTATAAATAACGTACGGCAATGAAATGCAGAATTTTGGGAACTATTGCATTCTATTATGTACTACGGAGCTATAAATGTCTGTAAAGTAGACGAAGGCAATAAAATTAGGTTGTTGATGATCGAATCCTGATTCCCGAGAGTCGATCTCCTAGCTTCAATTTTCAATCCAATAATATACATACAGGGACAACATTTATAAAACTGGGAAATACTTACAGTGCATAATACATTAATACATACATACAAATGAAAGTGAAAAGGCAGGCAGAAACAAAAACTATAGGAAACTAGATAAATGCTTCATAGCAAAGTAGATACACAAAGTTTCTTTTTTTGGATCCCAACATTTTATTGTTACCTTAACGACTTGCCGTAAAATCTTGGATTAATGAAATACTGGCTACAGATACTTGTAAAAATGACATTTTATTAGTTCACATAAGTTTAAATATAGTACTTACGCATTTTATACGTATTGCTATTAGTGACGTTTGGTTTGTATAGACAGGACATTTTTGGCACTATGGTAACTATGGTTACGTTAAAATCAAGAGCGGACTAAAAGATGGACGACACTGGAACATTAACGATACAATTTACACTGCATAATAGTGTATATAGCAGCTAACTAGTTACTAAAATAGACAAGTTGTTGATATTAGTCCAGTCGAATTAGTCACATGTGTGTGGACAACTAAAATTACCGCAATGTCTGACTAATCCAGAGATCGATCCAAATCCAAAACGAGCTAAATTTCTAACTAGATATTCTACTACAAATGCTGTCAGTATCACAGACAGAGAGGTTTGGCACTGAGCATTGAGTCAACATTGATTTTCCATTACTTTTCTCGGATTAATTAGTCATTTGCTCTACTTTTCTTGGCTTCATCCGTTTTCAGTGTAAAAAATACGCAGAGTCTTATGATAGAATACAAAACAAAGGCCAAAACTAGAATTACTAAGAACAGTCTCAACTTAAGCTCAGGAGGACTAAAACATCTATCAAATCCAGAAATGGAAAATGGACATCAATTCTTTACTCAGTGTCAAAATCTCTCTGGTAACTATATTTTAAAGTACACATTTAAATTTTCACACTTCTATAGTAAAAGAAATTATTTAAAAAAATGATAGAAAACTATAAAATATAAAAATACTGTGTGTACTACTGATAGCTTCACTTCACACCTTTGTACATAAACATATTATGCCCTTCCTTTGCTTTTGAATGTATTTCAAGGATCAAGGTCAATGTATGCATGTGTAAAAAATAAACAAAGTCTAAGAAACTAACAAAAGTCAACCATTTTCTACACTATTTTGCACTCCAGGAATTCGTATTATGCACAAACCCCACTAAAACATTGTATAACATTATTATGTGTGCCGTTTATTTGCCATTTAAATAGAATTATATTATAGAATTATAGGTAAAAGATGAGAGATGAAAAAGATGCACTTGAAAGAAAAGGGGGGAAAGATGATGTCGGAGATGGAGATGAAAAGATGAAATGGGACAGAAGAGAATAATATTTTACTTATACTGCACGTTCTTCTATTATCATTTATGGAGCAAGAATAATATAAAAAGAGAATGCATTTGCATTTCCAACTTACCGTTGCCTCCATTGCAGCTTTTTCCCTGTCTTGGTTCAAGTACGAAGGACTGCATACATGCCTCAGTTTCTGTTCCGTCGTTGAAAGTTGAGTTCGTAGCAATTGCACTTCCTGTGTTTTTTTATAACGAATATATACAAAATTATAGTGTGTAAACAACAACAACAACAATTTGTAGGTGTATATTGTGCATATATATGTCTATTATAATATTCTTCTGTTTTATTGACACATTTGCTTGTTGTTTTTTTTGTTTTCCCTTTTGGCTCTGTTTCGACACTTGTCTTTTTTTTCTTTTTCTACGTCGTACTATTACTTTCGTAGGTATATTATTATAATATATTATTATCCTGGATTGGATTAAGTAACTAATAAAAGAGGACGAAAATGCGATTTACTCGTGAACTTGAGAATTTTTGAGGTAGTCACAAACAAACAACCAAATAATAATAATAGTAATAATAATAATGGCGAACATGCACAAAACGAAACGAAGAAACGAAAGGAAAATGCAGCACTGCTCACACTAGTCACTCACGTTAAGTAAATGCCAACTCACTCATTTAGAATTTATGCTCGAGAGTCGGAGACGAGAGCTAGATATACAAAAAAGCTATGCAGAAGAATAATAATATTGTAAGTATACAAATAATACAAACAATGGACCAGTGTGCAGGCTGCAGTATGAAAAAAGTGTAAATTTAATGGGAATTGCACAAACGTTTACTTTTATGTAGATAAATAGTAGATAGATAATAATCTCTTCACTGCTATTGTAGATGCATGTGTTTTGTCTCGTTGCAACTCAATGCAAAAATATAGTGGAGAGTGCAAATATCTCGTCTTTATCATAATATCGTAATATTTGTAAACTTTTTCTTATTTTTTCCTTTCACTCATCTATAGATGTTAGATGTATGTATGATAAGTATAAATACTATGCACTCTTGTTTTTAGAATATATTATAATTATTTACAACCCATAAAATTCACTGAGAGGAAAACTGTCAAGCCAAGGGAACTTTTTTCCCGTGTTTATCTTGTTGTAATTAAAGTGATTAAGCAGAGTGGACAATAATAACACAGATAATTAAACTTCGTGTATAATAATACAATATTATATTATTGTACCTCTTGTAGTTTGTCAATTTGAGCGACGGCACTCTCCAAAGCAGAGCACTGAGTCTTGATATCTTCAGAAATCTTATCTAATTGAGTTTGAAGAGCGGCTTCCTCCTGCTCCACGTTCGGATCCCCACCAATGCCAGACTTGAAGTGAACCTTGTTAACATTTATTTATGATAATTAATACACTCTACTGATTGATTTTTTATTAATTTAATGGCCCTACTTTATCATCATCATCCTGCTCATGGTGATCTTATATCTCCGCTGTATTACTATATTAACTACATATCGTCAGCATTTTTGTCATTTAATTGCTAATCGTAAGCAGAATAAGCATAAAGTGTTGGCATGTTAATCAGATAATCTGCACATGGCATTGACTTTGAACCGTCATCCGTGCTTATTGCTCATTATACGAATCTACGTAGTTTTCATGATGAAATAGAATTTTGTCCGTAGTTTGTCCATAAGTATAGAAGGTAAAAGTTAAAATACAAACTAATAGTATTATAGATCATATTTAATATGTATCTACCTGCAGTTTTTCAAGAGCCAGACTAATTTTGGTCTTTTGAACACAGACGTCGGCCAGAAGTTTTTCTTTGGAGGCGAGTTGATCTCTCAAAGGTTTCCTTTTGCCCGACTGTTGCTCCAGAGAAGTCTTTGTTTTTTCTAGCCAAATCTGGGTTTCTCTGAATTTTCGTTCACATTGTTCCCATTCTTCCAATGTCTCGGATAAAAGGGCATTCTACATATTATTAAATACAAAAATAAAATAAAAATACATACATTGAAAAAAGCTTAGACAAATCTGCTCCAGTTCTGCATCTGTTTATATAAAAATACGTTAAAACAGTCGTGTTTTGTCTCCGCAGGATTTTACGATCATAAACACATTACAAGTTCATCATGGTGAAAGCATCCATGCATTTTATTACATAGTATGTATGTGCATGACATCATAATCATTTCACGTATGTATTGTGTATTTTACACACAACTTTTGCCGCATTTTAAACTGTATTTTATTTTATAAAAAAGGAATAAACCAGATGGAATGAAACAGGCAACTGTTTTAAATAATAGAAATATCTATATTACATTATGTAAGGGGAGTAAAATTTGTTTTGGTTTTTTCTTTGTACCCTTTCAAGAAGTTCAGTCTCAATAACAACTTTCATCTGTTCCACCTCGTCCAACTTGGTATGGAGTGGGCCGGCATTGGAGATTTCTGCGATTCGATCTAGCTCACGTCCCATTTCACTCACTTGCTTACCCACCATCTTGAGGCTCTTGACTGCCATCTGTTCCACACGCAAAACAATGAACCAGATTATATTTTATTATATTATGTATTATGTACTTAGATTGTAGATGATCGAAAAACAGGACAAAACAAAATCTAAAGGAAGAGCAAGGTCTCATCTCATAATACTCCTCTCTCATTACTCAAATTAGAACACCCAATTACCTCGGCTTGAACTATAGATATATGCTCTGTATTATGTATTCTCACTTGGGAATTTATTCTCCTGTTTTATTTTTTGTTCTCTGTTTTCCATACCCACACACATATATGTACAATGTACATGCATGGAAGGTGCATCTTTGTGCTTTTTGCTATTGTTAATCGTACTAGGAAGATAATAAAGAATTTGAATAGGATTTGCTTACGGCGTAGTTGCTGAGTTTGATCCGGCATTCGGGGAGACTTGTGAGTTGGAGCGGTTCTTTGAGGAAAGTCCTTTGCTCTTCACCCCAAGTCATTACTTGAGCGTGCAGTTGCAGGAATCGTTGCCAAGACTCGAGAGATTCTCCAATCTGTGTATATATATTGTATATAATATATATATATAGCATATTTACACAGATAAAGGACATTAAAGACATTAATTAGCGCTTCTTTATGACTTTCACATGGTTCATGGGACACACCATTTAGATTTGGAGTTGGAATTGGAATTAGGAAGAAGGGAAAAAAAGATTCCTACACAGATTTTCATTCAAAGTTGTCATGATATTTTCCCGGTCCTTTAGCCGACTTGTCAACATTTCATTATCATTAGTCTAGTTAGGAAGGGGGGGGACCAAGAAGAAGATGAAGAAGAGGAACGAGAGTAGTGCATAATGTGTTTTGTATAATAATGAGGATAATAATAAACTATGCCATATAATAAATAGCTAACAAACGCCTACTCATAAAAATAAACAAGAGCATGATGCGCATAGAGTATTTTAACAAGTTTTTTTTATGTTTACATCAGTACATACATGTACAAAAGTCTAACCTTGAAATTTCGCTCCTCGATCGCCTTTTTAATGTCTTGGAGTTGTGACCGGAGACTTTCAATTTCATTTGAGACGGCAGCCTTCTCCTCAGCGTTGGGCGTGTTGTCCATGATTAATTTACCGTACTTTTCTACATTGTCCATTTGGTCAACTATCTTGGGGAGTTCAGTCATGAGAGCCTGGACAAGTTTATAAAGGTAAAAACCAGCAACATTAATTTATGATCAACCGTATTTTGTTAGCATGCAAAATGCAAAACGAGTGCTGATCAGCTTTTCTCCATGTTGATTATACACAGTAATAAAATAACCAGGTTTTTGTTGCGTTTGCTCTTGCTCCTGAATTTTATTGCATTTTTTAAAAATAAAGCTGACCTCATCACTATATATATGTATATATGTAAATACTGCCTGCTGATTTTTAAAGAAGAAAAAGAGTTGGATATACTTACTTGTACATTTTGTTTGAGAACTTGAGGTTCAACTGCTCCGCTTTCCAGTCTCTTTTCAGTATCCTGAATCCAGGTTTGAACGCCCTTGACACTGTTATTATAGTCGGAGCGAACTCCCTCGAATCGTTTTACTTCCTTCTTCTTGTCGTTCATGGTGGCTTGTAACTTTTCAACTTCCAGCTCAACTCCAGAAATCTAAAATTAAATTTTTTTATTACATGTGAATATTATCAAGTAGAAATGAAGTATAACTATTATGAAATAGAAAGAACACAATTTTCGTTGTATTGTGTAGTTCGTTGCGACTTGCAACTTATGAGACAAAATTATATGAAATTTATATTCCATTCATTCATTAATTCATTTTGCATTTCGCATTCATCATTCAACTTGAATCAACTTGAATTCCTCGAGCTCAACTAATTCTAACTAATACGATAATGATATAATATCTTTCGCATTATCATCAATATCAAAGTGCTCAAAAAATAACAACAAAATATTATGAGGTAATATCAAATGACCACTCTCCGCTATCTCATCTCTTAAAGTAAACAAGATAAGGAGCAAGGTGACGAAAGATCTATAAAATGCCGAGATTATGTATTATGTACTCGTATTGTGTATATTTACGCATGATATCATATTTTACTACGTTCAAAATACACATATTAAGTGTGTAGTGTGTACTACAAAAACAACAAAAGCTATTACAAGTAGGCGACAGCACGGTTTCGTGTTACAGTTTTCATTCAGTAAAAGATGAAGATAATATTTATACAAAATAGAATAATAGAAAATAAAATCATGCATTTAAAAATTCACAGAAAGATTACACTGAAAAGAAAGTTGATTTGGTACAGGAAATGAAGAAAAAACGAATGAGCAATATACAGGTGCTGATATATGATAATAAAGCTAATAATAATAACAATGACAATGCTGGTAAATAGTAAATAATGATGAATTAAAACAAAACTCACATTTGAGGCAACGGCAGAGGGTAGAGTTTGCTTCAAGGCTGTAAATCTGTCCTTCAATTGAGTATTAAATTCAATAATAGACGCTTCCACGCTATGAATTTGCTCATCAACACCCTGCAGAAAAAATTCAAGTCAATTCCAATTTCAACGTATATAAATATTATTAAGCAGTAATATAGTTTTTATATTTTCATCTTTTGGCATACACATAATATTAAATAATATATTACATGCTTTATAAAAAAACATAGCGACGTATGTATAAATACAACTGATTAATACAGTGACAATGTCACTACATCAGTAGATTGAGAAAAACCAAAACCATCGTTCTATCATCTTGTCTACAAGTATACAAGATGATAGGAGAAAAGGGAGAGAGAGAGAGAGAAGAGTTCAGCATCTACAAGATACAAGACCTTGTATAATTTAAGATGATGAACTCATTTTATGCTGATTCTGATAAGGTAAGTTCACTATTCACTATATTATGCTAACTAAAAAACGTTTCTTGGCATCACCATCGTCAACATATAACCTACAAGTTTTTATGTACTGGAGAGAAAATAAACTTTTTAGTACAATATAACAATACTGTGCAGACTTTCAAACGATTAGCATGCATCATATTTAATACTATTTAATATGAACTGTAAATATTTTCGGGAATGTTTTGAAATTTGTTGTCATTTTTGGGGTTGAATCATAACGTAATCTGATATTTTGCTCTCTCACCTTTTAAATTCTCCGACGGAGTAAATAAAATGTATCTGATGCACAGTATACAATATAAAATAAATAAATTGATCAAACCTTAATTTTATTGGAAATGACATCAACATTAGAATCATAAGGGCAGATGGCCTCCAGTTCTTGGGCAATAGCCTCAATCTTTGAACGGTAGTCCGCAATGGCTTGGTCCACCTCTGACAAGTAAGTGTCTTGACTGTTGAGCCACTTCAGTTTCTCCTGGACCAGGTCCATAATACTAAACCAAAAAAACGAGATGATTCATTGTTCATTTGTTTAATATTTAATACGCATTGACATAACAAACTATTGGATTCAATTCCTTCTGTTTTGTTGTCACAGAAAACATAAAGTCAATTTAAATTCAAAACTTTGATTGAAAAACTATCCCATTGACTATTTAACGCTTTGATGATAATTGGAAAATTACACAAGGGAAAAACATAAAAAGTTATTGTCATGTACCATCGAGCTGAACGAAAAAATTTGCTTCTCGATGTACTATACATGCATTTTCTGCTTTTTCAGTGTAAGTCTTTCGGAGAATTCTTTTTCGTTTCAGTGTTTCATGTGTGTCTTGAGATAGGATTAGGATTATATAATTTAAATGTTTATTATGCCATATTTTGTATGCACGCTGGATATATGGAATCATTATTATGATTAAGTAATTTTCAAGTTGACAACAAATTTGTGAATTGCAAACAAAGACATTTAAATTTGCAATAGTAGAGACAAACAGAGGACCGCAAGACAAAGACTAACCAAATATCACATAATATATAAATTACTTGACTGAGAATTAAAATAATTAATTCATCGTGAACAGCGTGACAAGATAAATGGCCCAATCCTAATTCTAATTCGATGAGTGTGATACAAACAAGTTATTCGTATTCATATGCATGTATGTAAACTGAAAACGAAGCGTAGGGTCATGGAACATGAAAAATGTTTGTAAATTTCTATCCATTCTGTTTGCTGCTTGTTTTTTTAAACTACTGACTACTGACACACATTATGCATAGGTATTACTGGCGATCAATAAAATGAGGGAACTTGAGTACAACTATATTACCTGGGAGAAAAATATGTACTGTACATATTATACGACTGGAATTTCGTTCCATAATATTTCGCTCCAACGTATAATTTGAGAACCCCAAAAAATAATAGGAAAAGAACGAAGACGAAGAATAGAAATATTAAGAAAACGCATTAGAATTTATGAGAGTGCATCTGATCTCATCACCACCTTTATTGTTATGGTGATTACACTCTCAAAACTCGCACACTTCTTCTCTATCTCCTATGGTTACATCTTACATCATACCTCTGTGTTCATGAAAAATGAAAGTACAGACTGCACATGGAGGAAAAAAAGTTGAAACATGGCCATTACCATGTACTCATTTATCATTATCATATTATCGTGCAAAACTTGATCTGCATGCTGTTTATCTTTTTCTTCCACATGTAAGATAGGTAAACACCAGACCATGTTCAAAATGTTATAAGGCGTCTCAGATAAATTCGATGTGCAAAAATGGTATTAAATACGTTTTCTTACGTTTTACTGAACAGTGTCGTTTAATTTTGGTCATGTTTAGTTAGTTTTATGATACCAGGTTGACCAGAATCAAAATCTGTCTTTATAACATCTATTCATCTGATTCTTTTCTTACATAGAAAATTTCTCACATTCCCCTTTTGGGAAATTCACTGAAAAAAATCATTTATAGATGTACTATGTACAATGTACAAATTACGTACAAGACAACAATGTACGACGGAAGAAACGCCATTTTGAGGTCATATTGTGCGATATTGTACAATGTACACTGTACACCCCAAACGGAGATAATATTTGATTGAAAAAAAGTTTTAAGTGGAAAACAGTGTGAAGAGGCATGTGCATGGAATATTTAACTATGATTAAATATCATATTATGAACTTGAAATTGAACCTAGAAAAACACTAGAGGATCTTTTTGCCTATTTACTTGCAGTTATTACTTTATTGTACAAGTACAAGTAAATGTGTAATAATGATGTTACAATACAAGTTGGAGTTGGACTTTATGAAGGGTAAATAAATAAATTGGTAATATAACATGAATAAATTGTTCAAGCCAATTGTCTTGTTTTTTCGACTATTTGTATTGTACACATTGTTTTGTAGGTATAAGTACAATACTTTTGTACATGACTGCATCTCGTATATTATATTATGCTATTGAGTCAAGTGGAAATGGATGCAGCAGGAGCAAAACGAAGGAGAAGTGGAGAAGAATGAATTAAAAATGATCATTAGGATAAAATTATGCGTGTTTTCCATCCCTTTCTTATTAACTTCCCACACACATGGAATGGCTCTAAACAATTCAGCGTGACATCAGCACATCTTGAACTTGTAAATATCTGTACAATTTGTAAGTAAGCTCCTTCTCACTCAAGATTCCAAGGGGCAACTCATCTCTGATTCTTATTACAATCATAATATACTATCTACTTACTTATGTGTGTAATTATACGTGATGTCATCTTCCAGGAATATCATTATTTGCATTTTACTATTTGAGGTGCTTTGCAGAGAGTAAAATTTGAAAATTTGCAAAGATTTCAAATTCTGACCTTTTCTTCTATATTCATTTACCTCTACATTGTTAAAAGCTTTTCTATTACCGAGAACTGACTTGGAAATTTTGAAAACACTCTTGGAATCAAGTTAATAAAAGTTACTGCTGAATTAATTCCTTGCTATGCCAAACCTTCCTAATAGCGACTTGTTTTGCACATGCGGAAAGCCTAATTATATCTACAGATAAATGGTCATGTTGTTTTATCCTGACGCGATTCTTTTATCTCCGTTGCATTCCTCACCGTTTATGGATTTATGCGTGATTTTGATTGTGATGAAAACAATGTATGTTAGATATATGTAAATTGTAAATGCAAAATTTTGTAGAGTCATCCCCAAGTAGTACACAATCAACTAAAAACAACATACCTATATTTAAAAAGTAAGAAGAATAAATTCATGTACTCACGCTTTGTACTGCTCCGACAAATGGGTCAACTTGCCCTTGAGGGACGAGTGACAAATGTCCGAGGCGGTGGACAAATGGTCCAGGATGAATTGGGCGTAGTGAAGGAGATCCTTGTGGATGGGGGCGAGATCGTTGCATTCCTGGAGAATCGTCTGGAGGAAGGCTCGAGTATCATTGAGCTGCTGGTGACTTCGGATCGTGGGGTCAATTTGGGAAAAGTGGTCTTCAATCGTCGTCAGGCCCGACTCAAACTTTTGCCAGAAGATTTCACATTGCTGCAGAAAATAAAAGGATGATTAATTAAATTAAGTCTAAACTCGTTTCATCTAGAATTAGACGATGCATCGATGAATCTATGGTAAGCATAATTTCCTTCTGCTGTTAGCTAACCTCCCACTGGACGACTAGACTAGAAATTTCGTCCTTTCTCGAGTCCAAATGACTAAGAGCTCCATTCCATCTCTCCTCAATGGCCTTCATCTGGCCCGCAATCTTGGTTTTACTTTCCTTGTCCGCCTGCTTTTCAATGCTCGAGGCCCGCTCTCGTAAATTATCAAACTCAATTTGTTGTTCCTGGAGAAAAGTTCAAAAATCAAGGAGAAGAATTTAGTTTCTTTATTCTTCAAAAATAATACTTGGTTGGGGCAAAAGTTCGGCATCGTTATCAAAAAGAGTAAGCCGAGACTGACCTGTAAATTTCCGAGAGCTGTTTGAGTAGCCTGGAGATTATGTTTGAGAGCTCCCAAGGAGATGGCGGGCTCTTCAGGGGCCTCTGCCTTGGAAATGACTCCTTCCACAATATTGACTAGTTCCAAATAGTTTTTCCATAAGTTGGCCGCTTGATCTAGTTCGGCCTCCTTGCTCTTGGCATTGTTGAAGGTGTTTTGAACCGTTTCATTCAGATTCTCCTGGTCTTTACTCAGGACCTCTTGCTCTGACGGAGTGAGCGAGGGCCAAATGTTGTCCACCGTCTGCTTGATGTTCTGCAGCTGCTGGAGAATTGCTTTTTCGTTGCTGAAGTAAGTCTACCAAAAACAAACGATTTCGAATTCATAATTCATAATCTTAAAAATCCCTTGAATAAAATCTGTACCTATTTTTAAAATTTCAAATTTTGTCCTAACCTTGTGGTCGGACAGGTCACGAGCAGCATGTTCAAAGCTAATTCCATTTTCCCGCTTCTTGAGTCTGTCTCCAGACTCCTTGACCCACTTGACCAGTTTTTCGACTTGCTTGGAATGTTGTTCCCGGAGACTCTTGTTCTTATCAAGGTAGCCATAGCGGTCAGCCAGCTCCTGAGGAAGAGTTTTGCTCAGTAGACGCGTCTCACTGAGCTTGTCGGCCAGGGAGGAGGAAAGTCCGTCTTGAGGTAGAGCGTCCTCGATCACTGCGATGCTCGACAGTTTGTCGTGCACTTCCTGCGCTAGCGCCTGAAAAAAGGTTAAAATTCATTTAATTTGAATTTAGTGAATGATTCAGAGAAAACTTGGGATTTTTTATGGTCTGAAATGATTTTTTTTACCTCATGCTTTCTCAGTTCAACCTGGACGCTGTTGACACTATTCTCGAGGAGAGGTCGACTCTTGATGATGGTTTCCTTTTCATGGAGCCAGGCGATGGCTGCATCGAGCTCCTCACCGAATTTCAGGTTTTCCGCGGCCGCCAACTCGTCCTCTGACCTCTTGCTTTCAACCGCTCGACGAAGCTCGCTTAGCCCTTGTTTGAGGGTCTGCAGTTGCTCCGTGATGGCATTTCGGTCAGCAACCGTTCCCTCTTCGGAAATTCGCTCCCCTTTGTCAATGGCAGAGGCAAGTTGGGCTTCACAGTATTGGATGCGGGAGAGGACCTGAAATTTACGTAAATCCGTAGTTACATGCAATGAAACATCTTTAATTGAGGTACTTTTCTAGATTTAAAAATGTGAAATAGAAAAAAACGTACGTCGTCATAGCGCTTGATCTTGTCTTCGTTGGAGGTGCCAGATCTCTGAATTTCATCGACAACATCTTCATACTTGGTAAGGAAGTTTTGGAGTTCGGTGACAAGGGCTGAATACTGCTGTTGAAGGAGGAGGAGATGTCTAAGTTTGGTAATGAGTCCCTCGATAAAGGTGATCATACTGTCTTGGTCCTTCATCACCTCCCGGAAATCTGGAGACACTTTGTAGGATTGATATTCATCCGAATCCAGGTTCTTGCGGTAGTTTTTCAGACCGTCCAAAATATTCTGTAAAATAAACATTTCAATTTATTTTTACTTTTTTATCCTCCGATTTTTAATGCCATTTATGTTTTTTTTAAAAAATTAAAAAAATACCTCAAGTGCTGAAAGCGTCTTTTGAGTCTCCTCAAAGTTCTTGCCCATGGGCTTATTGAGCCCATCCACTTCCCTCTTGACTTTCTCCAGGTAGGCTCTACTCTCGGCCACAATGTTGGAGGCCTGTTGGAGTTCTTTAATCGCATTTTGGAGCTGCTGAAGCTTTTCATTTGCGTTTGAAGACAGGGCATAAACTTTGCTCGAGAGGCTGGCCAGCATATCCGTGAGGATTTGACGGTCTGGTTCGTTTAGAGACTTCATCATCGTCTTTCCAGTCTCGTTTAGAGTATTTACCGTCAGTTTTATGGCCTCGCATTCCGCCTCCAATTTTTTGTACTACACAAAAGCAAACAAAATTTAAATGACTTTCTCCTTCCATTTATGCAGTCATTTTAATGATAAACTTATAACAAAAAATTCTAACCTTTTTAAGTTGTTCTTCCAAAACTTGGAGGTTACTGGAACCTTTGACATCGGAGCCCAAGCTGGTTTCGGCCTCCTGCAGCCAATTCTCACACTTGTTAAACTGATCCTCAAATTCCTTTCTCTGGCTCAAAATTTGGTCAAGAGCCTGCCGTTGCAGGACGGCGTTTGAGTTGAGGTCGACCAAACTTGTCTGGATTGCCTGGATAAGGGCCTCTAGATCACCTCCCTGCTTTTCATTGCACTCCTTTCGAAGTCGACCAAAGTCCTTTTGATACTCACCAGAGGACATTTCAATGTAATCCTTGATCTGACCAATCAGTTTGTCGACGGTTGAAAGTCGAATTTGAACTTTGGATGAGCTCAACGGATGCGTTGCCCCCAATAAGGTTTCCTTACTTATTCGATTAATCCAGGCATTGGCATTGTGAATGGAGTCGTGGAATCGTCGACGGAAAATTAGTCCCTCCTTGAGACCCGCCAACTGGTTTTTGAGATCCTCCTTGACCTTTTCCATTTCTTTAACGGTGGCCGAGAGCTTGTTTTCGGCATCCTTGATTTCCCGGTCCTCCATTTCCGGCGCCAAAGTTGAGAGACGTCGGTCCAGAGTGGAGAGGACAATCTCTTTGCTGTCCAGCTCTCGAAGGGTCGCCTTGACACTAGTGAGCGCGGCCTCAATCGGCGCGATTTCATAGCCCATCTGGTAAGTGGCGTCCACACTTTTCTTCTCCGTGAGATAGTCGTCGATGCCTTTTAGATCCTTGTAGAATTCGTCCAGGCTCTTCTTGACGTTTTCGAGAATCTGCATTTTTCGACTGATCCTCTTTTCAATCTCACCAAAGCGACGTTCCACCTGCTTGACCTGTTCTTCGACCATCTGGGCGTCCACATTACTAATGTCCTTCATTAATTCAGAGCCTGATTTTCTAACGGCGTCCAGCTTAGAGGAGCCATCTTTAAAGTCCCGATGGATTTGAGACACCTTTTCGATCTTCTCGTCACAGTTGTGCTCACTGCCCTTCTCCAGCGTCTCAAGTTGGGCCGAGAGACCGTCCAGCCAGGATTGGACTGAGGAAACGAGGTTTTTGTGCTCGGATACTTTGTCGTGGGTTTGAAGACGAGATTCAACAACTGCTTGCACTTCGGCGTCTAGATTTGAGAGCTTTGAGCGAATTTCGGGGAGATAAACAACTTGGACGAGGTCAGACTCCTGGAGCTCGATTTCGTCAAGGGTAACCAATTTTTCTCCCGCGGCCTGTTCAACGAAGGAAATAAAAAATGAAAAAATGCACCATCAAATGACAAATTTTGGTAAAATATCGAATATGAAGTTGTAATTTATAATTTATTTATGTATTTTATGTAACAAATTACTCACATTACGAATGTCGTACAACTGATTAAGTTCAGATTGTGAAGTGTCAGGTCGGAATTTTGAGGGCCGGTTTTTAATCTCCTTCAAAGTCTCATGAGCCTCATCCGCCCATTGGTTGAGGGCATCTTTATTTCGCTTTATTTCCTCCAGAGATAATGTCGTGGCAGACAAATCGGCCATACTTGTTTGTACCTAAAAATAGATTTCAAATTAAAATTTTATCAGTTTTATAGCACAAAAAGAACCAAAAATAGACAAAAAATGATGAAACCCAGAAAAAACTTTAAAAATAGTTGGAAAAACAGAACGGCACGTAAAATCCCAAAAACTCTTTCGTTCTTTACCTGATCAATCAAATCTTCGAGTCTGGATCTAACGGCCAATTCTCTGTCTGGAATTGGTTGGAGAAGAGCTTCTTGTGGGCTGGTTGGTCTGGATAAACTGGCTGTGGCGGCTTCACATGCATGGACAGCAAGTGAAAGTCGATTCTTTTCCCCTTGAAGTTTATTGTGCATTTTCTAAAATAGAATCCAAAATAAGTCAATAACAGTCAACATTTTTAACTAAAAAAATTGAATGAATATATAATTTGTGTAAACTTGGATCCTTTGAAAGATTTGAAATATTTTACCCGAATAGCCTCGAGCTTCTTGGCCGAATCCTCAATGTTAGTGACTGGCGACTGGACCATCTCGTCAATGCCTGGACTCCACTCGTCCAGATTCCTCATGATGCTTTCCAGCGTATCCTCATACTCCTGGAACTTTGTAAGTGACTCGATGAGCCTGTTTTTAATCTGGTTTCCAGTGTGGAGTAGGGAGTCGTAGCTCTCCTGGACATTCTTCAGCTGCTTCTCAACAGTGGTCTTGATGTCCGGATTAGAGCCCACATACCGTTTGATTTGCTCCTGACCCTTGGCCTTGACCTCGTTGAGCACGGCTTGATAGGCAATTATTTCCTCGAGTAGGGCCTCATGTACATCCAGTTGCTCGATGGTTTGCTCCCGATTGGTGATGTACAACGAGTTGTGAGCCATGAGCTGGAATGAGATTTGAAGGAGCCACTTTTCGGTATCCTGGAGAGCGTCATGGTATTCCATGTACTTGCTAATCTCCTCCTCCAGCTCTAGTCTTCGTCTCTTGACAAGCTCCTCAATCTCTGCCAACTTTTTCTCAAGGTTGGCCACAGTCGTGATGGGATTGTCATTCTTGGAGAGGCTGGACAGTTCTTTGGACTCCTGGGAGAGTTTGTCCAGGCCAACTTTCTCCGAGTCGATTTCATTTTGGAGACTCTGTAAAAATTCATTGTAACATTCATATTTAATGTTTTTATTTTTTTTAAATAAAACATTTCAATTCCGTATGTAGTAATAGTTGTACCTTGTATCGTTCATTCGTTGTTTTTATGACGCCAATGTCAGTTCGGTTGTCGTCCGTGGTTTTAATTGTTTCCAGGGTGTTATTGCACCAAGCGTCAAACAGATTGCACTTTTCATCAAAGTCGGTCCAGCGCTGGAGAATTTCCTGCAGATTTACACAAGGCAAAATTTTTTATTTAAAAACATTGGTCTTCAAAATTACAACAAAAAAAATTACCGTTGACTTAAAATCGTGTAAACTCCATAAAAATCTGATGAGATTTGTTAATTTTGTCTAATTTTGATGTTTTCTTTGGTAATTTATAAAAGCTCCATAAAAAAGGACCAAAGTTGATAAATACTTTTTTTCGGCGGTAGTTTTCAAGGAATAGATTTTAAAAGTTTAGAAAATGAATTGGATTTACCTTAAGTTTTGACAAATTCTTCTTGATGTTAATGTTCAGTTCCTCCCATCTGACCCTTACAACGCCTACTTGATCTCTCATAGAGTCCTGTTGCTCGATAGGCACCGCGTTGACGATGCGAGTGAAGGCATCTTGCAAAAGATTGAGAAGATGTTGGCCCTCTGTGAGTCGCGTAGCAACGGACTAAATTATTGAAAAAAATGGAAATTATTTTGAATTCAAGACAAAATTTCAAGCAGCAAATTAAAGAGTCATTTAAATGCTTGTAGTTTTTAAAAACTACTTACTTGAATGGTTTCGTAGTTTTCTCGCATGACAGCTTCTCCAGCGACTCCAGAGCAATCTTCCAGAGTTCCTTCGGCCCGAGCGAGCCAGTCCTCAATTTCCTGCTTAGCCTTAAGAAATTCGGTGTGATCCGCCAATTTCTTTTGCGTTCGGGACAACAGAGCCTATAACCAACAAATATTACAAAATATTGGATTTTGTGCAAATTTTTTCAAAATTTTTATTTTTTTAGCCATCCGTACACAATATTGATATATCCATGATCCACGAATGTCCCATACCTGAGCATTAGCCAGTAGCAAGGTGTACTCAGACTGGAGCTGAATAGTTTCTTCCCTCACTCTTGGTGCCCCACACTCTTCAATCAACTGCTCACACTTTTCGTTGAGATCCTCCATCGAATATTTGTGAGTACCGATTTCAACAACGAGTTTCTGCATGAAAACAAAATCAAATTTAGCACAAATGTTACGTGTAAAACATTGTTCGCTCAATTAAAATTTTTGCTATGTTTTTTTTTGCTTACCTTGCACCGCTCAAGATCTTCGGGAGTAGCATTTTCATTCTCGGGCTCGTTGGCCAGTCTTTGACCCAGGTCAACGATGACGCCCTTGGCATGCCCGAAAATCTTTTCAAACTCCTCCCAGCTTCCGATGCACTTTTTGAGCTTCTTATAGCAGTCCTTGTAGAAGGTTTGGATTGAGTCCCATTCGAGCTGAAGTTGGTGTAGCTCCTGGTTGATCAAGTCTTTGCCCTCAGCAGAACAAGTTTCATTCGCCTTTTGGCCCATCTCCTTGGTATTTTTGACGAGGGTCTCTCCACTTTCCAGAGCGGAGCTTAGGGCGTCCATACTTTCGATCTTGCTTTTAGTCGCCTCTTTGTCTCCTTGAGAATCCGAGAATTTCGAGAGATCCGCCCGAATCTTGCGAATAGCCTCCAAAGTTTCATTATATGCTTTTTTATAGTTTTCGTGGTCCTTGACAATGTTTTCCAGCAGGATGGTGTTCTCCAGCAGCTTTGTTTTCAGGTCCTGATAGCGGACAAAGGTGGGTTCATAGGGATCTCGGGGCATACCTTCGACCTCTCCTATTTTCGTCTCCAACTTATTCAACACGTCGGCCTGAACGATCACTTCCTTTTCGAGGCCCTTGAGCTTCTCCAGATAGGCTCTCTTCTCGCTAATGTCCGTATACTCGTTGTCTGAGGTCACGCCCTGGATCTCGTCCAACCAGTCGAGCATGGATTTGTGGAGCTTTTCAATCTCCTCGAGAACCGCGGCCCGGTTCACCAGCTTTTGACGGGCCTCCTGGACGTCCGCAACCAGCTTGTCAAAATCCTGCTTGAGAATTTCAGTGTCCTCATTGATTTTGGCGGCGCCATCAGGGTCGCTGGTCAGCATGATCTTTTCCTTGAGCTCGAGTACGTAGCGGAGTTTGTTTTGACCCTGTTCGATATTCGCCTTCATCGCCTTGACCGACTGGAGTCTGCTGTTAACGTCGGATAGGTTGTAAGAGACGGTGGAATGTTGCTGTAGTTTTTCTCGACAAGTGTCGATCCAGTCTTGGCTAAAAAAAATTGAGAGACAAAAAATTTATTGACAACAAGATTCATAACCAACCCAAGAAGTAAAGATTTATCATAAAATATCTACAAACTAAAAATAATTTATCAAGTACCACTCGTGATAGAGGGCGTTGTGCTGCTGATGCTCTTGATATTGGAGTTCTAGACGGCGGATCACCTCCTTAGTGAGGGAGAGAAGAGCGTTGAAGCGGGAGGTCATTTGAGTGACCGCATTCGACACCCGGGAGTCGGCACAGGTTTCCAGGAGCAGTTGAGCCAGGAGGTTAAGCTTGTCCAACTCCTTCTGCCAGTCGAAAATGCTTTGGAGTTTTACCTGGAAGGCTTCTAAAGCATTTTTCTTCTCGTCGAGACTGTTTTGCGGTTGCCGTTGTCGGAAGGATTTTACCTCATTTTCCGCCTCAGTCAGCCACTCTCCGGCGTCTTTGAACTGATCCTCCCACTCCTTCCAGCGGACCAGACCGAGCTCAAGCTGCTGCTGAGTTTTGACCAGGGCGTCACTGAAATTATGCAAAATTACGAAATGAGGTTGTGACTCATAAATCATAAAATGTAAGTTACGTTTTGCTGAGGAGTCTCATATACTTCCTGACATAAATTCATTAATATTAGGATTAAAAGTAAAAATTAATTACGAATAGGTGTCGAATTCCTCCTGGAGAACGGCAACTTCCTCCTCAATAACTTCCTTGTCATCTTCATCCACAACTCCACACGCATCTTTTCCCTTGCCGAGTGCCAAGGCCAATTTTTTCTGACCTTCTGGCACCTCCGACTGGAGAACCTTGAGCTGGCTGATTTTACTTGACAGAGTTTCCTTGTCACCCACAGGCTCGGATATTTTGACGAGTCTCTCACGGGCAAGACGGATCCAGGCCATCAGCTCGTTGGCTAGGTCGACAAATGCCTGAATTTTTGGCAAAAGTAAAAACCAAGTTAGTAAAAGTAATTTTGAGCATTTAAAGAATTTTCAAACAGTTTTTCGGCTGTTTTCAATATTTCCGGACGAAATGCTCACCTGATGCTGCTCGACCATCTCTTTTTGTCTCGCATAGATTTCCTTGGCTTGCTTCGTCAGACTCTGGTACTTGGTACTAATTTCACTGGCGGGTGCATCCTGTTTCAAGTTCTCCGCCTTGGATGTCACCGACTCAATCATGGGTTCCAAGGACACAATGTCCTGGACGATGGTATTGGTTGCCCGGAGATTGGCCTTTCGATCTCCAATCGAAACAGAACTCATCCCTGGAGTCGCCTTCTCCTTCTTCCCCCTCGACTTTTTGTGCTCACTCACCTTTTGCAGCTTGGCTTCTCGATCGCTTATCCATTGCTGAACTTGGGAGTAGGCTGAAGAAAAATATCATATTTTTTATATTATTGTTGCTATTTTTAATCGACAAGTAAAATTAAGCATAATTAATTTATTATATGTATATGGATAATGTGAGCTAAAACTAACTAGAATTGTAGTCGGCCCATTGGAGCAAGTTGGTTTCCAAGGAAACCTTTGTGTTGGCCATCTTCTTAACAAGTCGTTCCCACTCGCTTTGAATCTCCTTCATCTGGTCGTTAATTGTTTCTCTGCCATCAGAACGAGTACTTCTCAGCGCCTTCTCACCCCAGTTGACCGTGGCGTGAACGAGACGCTGACCTTCCTCTTGTCTCTGGACCAGATCTTGGATTTTAGCGAGATTCGATTGGAGCCTTTCCTTTCGTTGCTCAGAGGGTTGGGAGCAGTCGGCAATAATGTTTTTGGCATCTTCGATCCAGTCCGAGGCCTTTTTATAAGCCTTACCAAATTCCTCGTGATGCTCCAGATTCCCGCGAACTTTGTTCAAAACGTCCGTTCCCATTTTTACTTGCGCCTTAAAAAATATGTAAAAAAGAGTTGTAAAAAATTGGTGAATTTTCAAATTTTAAAAAATACTGATGATCTCGTATTTTTACCTCATATCTAGAGTTGAGCTGTCTCAACAAGTTTCCGACGTGGCTGTCCAGGTGGGATTTCATCAGTGGTTCCGCACATTTGTTAAACTTGTCCATTTGGAGCTTGCCATTCTCCAGCTTGTCCAGGACCTCTTGCATGTCCGCCACTTGCTTCCGCTTCTCCTCTACGGAACCCACATACGTGTTTTTGGCCGCTTTGACAATGATATCACACTGCTGGAGCCAGTCCGAGAGTCGCTCGTACTCCTCCTTCCAGTCTCGGAGAAGGGCCATTGTTTTCTCCAGACTGTCTTTTTGATCCGCGATCTCCCCAAATAGATTGTTGAAGCTCGAGTTTAGCTCGTTAATCTCGGCCTGGATTGTTGCTATGGAAAAAGATAAAGTAAGATTACGAATTTTGAAAAAATTTGACCTTTGACCTCGACCTCTGATAGAATATATCGTGAGTACCTTTTCCAGTAGGCGATGTGCTGGCCATGACAACTTCTCCGGCTTGCTGCAGCCGTTCGACGAGAAGACTTCCCTGGGTCCGTTTGTTGGCCAGGTTGTTGAAGGTGGCAGCTGCATTTTCAACATCGAAAAGACGACCGGACTGGGTGAGTACTGGAATTTTTTCTCGGGCTCGCTGCAACCATTTCCAGAGCTCCTCGTGAGCCTCCTTGTAGTTTCGGTGATCTTTGTATTGGGCTTCTCGCTCGTCCCTTAGGGTTTTGATGAGTTGGGAGAGGGTCTCAAACTTTTTGAGAATTTCGAGGGCTTGTGATGCTGCTTGGCTTTGCTGTCCACTCAACATCATCTCCTGGGCTTTTGACTTGAGACTTTCAACCTCCAGCTTTTCACCCCCAAGCTTCTCCTCTAGGTTCTATAAAAATAATGATTTTATGGTATGAAGAAATTTCATGAAAATTTGAAATTACTTTGTATAATTTTTGAAAGTTTATGAGTGTGTTTTACTTTGATTGTCTCGAGTTGTGATCTCTTCTCTTGAATTGTGCTTTGGAAAGGCGCGTTTTCAGTGAGGACTCCTTCGACATATTCGACTGTTTTATTGAGCTGGTGAATCTGTTCGAGGAATCCGGCCCAGCGATGGATATTCTCATCCAGTTGGTTTTTGGTGTCGATCATCTTTGCCGCCAGAGTGCTCCACTCGTCCTGCAGTTCTTTCAGGCGGTCATTAATGGGCTCATGACCCGAGGGGGCGGTGTTGGCCAGGATTGATTGAGCCGCTTCAAACACATTGTGAACGCGGGTGAACCCCTCGTCTTTGTATAAAAGCAGATCCTGCAGGGGGGAAATGAAGTATTTTGTTACAAGATATACATATGTAAGTAAACAAAATTTTGCCTTTACTTTTGCAATATTCATTTGTCTCGTCTTACGTGCACATTTGCCAGTTTTCCTTCCAAATCCTTTTGAAGGGAAACGTTAAAGTCTGAACAGTATGACAATTTCTCTCGAATGTCCTCCAGCCAAGTGGCGCACTCTTGGATTTGTACATCAAACTCTTGATGGGCATTGACATATTCTTGCCATTTTTGTGCAAGCTCCTAAATAAGAATAGAAAAACAATCAGCTTTTCTGTGACATGATTATTGACAATACAGATAACAATCAAGTTGTATTATACATGGATATTTTAATCGTCTAAAAGATAAATTTGAAAGTTGACCTTTGTCTTGGCTGAAATTTGCTGATACTTTTGAGTCAGCTCAGAAATGGAAGCAGAGGAAGATTTAAGAGAGACACCTTGACGCTGAATGTTCAATGCCCGGTCTGAAATCGAGTCGACTTCAAGCTCACGAGATCGAACTTCTCCTTGAATTACCTAAAAAATGCGTATGAATTAGATGCAATTTAGAAAGAAATAGATTTTATTGGTAGTAGATGTAGCGGTTTTTTATAACGGCTGAAAAATAGTCGTTCTAAATATCATTCGAAATTCCAGCTTTTTCTTTAGATATTTAAACCATCTTATCTACCTGAAGGGCACTGAGCTGTGAAATTTTGGCTTGTAAATTGGGTTGAAGGTCAACAGCATGGAGTTTTGCATCTGTTTCTTTTAGCCAGTTCATAAATTTATCCTTTTCATTCTCAAAGAAGGTCCAGAGGGTCAACTTTTGCTGAAGAGAATTAATGCTGCTCCTGTAAATTATGGAGAATAATATTTTTAGTTTAATTACCAAAAACCTTCGCTGAGAATACATGTATAGCGGTATCATCACTTTTACTTACTCAATGGCAGACAAAAGTCCTTCCCACTCCTGCTGAGAGGCGTCAATTTGGAGTCGGATATTTTCTTGCCCGGCTTCTGCAGTTCCAGGAATAACATTATTGCCCCACTTTCGAATCTCCTCAATTCGGTAAGTCTCTTCGGGTAAGCTGGATTTTAAGTTCTGTGAGCAAATTTAAGTAGAAATATCATTAATTCAAAAATTCTATAAATTAAAAAACATTATCATCTATGTATAAAAATTGAATTACAAGTTCTCATGGTTACCTTAAGTCGTTCAAGATGAGCCTGAAGAACTGTTCTCTCCTGGTTCTCATCTCCCCAGGTTGTCACGGCAGCCTGAGTAGCATCTATCCACTCGGTCGTGTCCTGGACAGCCTTCATATACTGCTGATGATTGCACACAATTGCCTCATACTGCTCCACATAACTTTGACTCTTCTCCAGGAGCTTTTGATGATGGGCCTTGAGTGACTCGGCCAACTTGGAGGCGCTTTCACTTCCTTCGGGAAGATAAGCCGCCTTATCGTTGAGCTCAATAACGATCTGTTGCTTACCCATAATGTCGTGGAGAATGTTGCGATATCGCTGGAGTTGGCTCCTCTTTTCATCCAGAGTCATTTTGAGCTCCAAGTCTTTGGAGAGAAGCTCGTCCATGTCAGCGAACCAGGCGAGGAGTTTATCTTTACTCTCTTCAAAGCCAGTCCATCGGCTCAACTGGGTTCTCATCTCGGTTTCGGTACAGGTGAGAGAGTCGAATAAAGCTTCCGTGGATTCGGTCAAATCCTGGATCTCGCTTCGAATTGCATCTTTTCCCTCACTTCCCGTTGACGGATACAGCTTCTCTCCAGATTCCGAGAGACTGTTGAGGGCGGTGGTGAGGGAAGGACGGATCGAGATCTCGTCCGAGATTTGAGACAGCTTTTGTTCCAACTCGGTAATGTTGGCCGGCATGATTTTGTAATTTTCAGCCTTTTGTTGAAGCTCCTGGAGTTGCTCAACATACTGCGAAACTTTGGCTTGATGCGCTTTGTGATCATTGAGCGCATTTTCGCACTTTTTCAAAATTTCCTGCACATGAAAAAAGAAGTTTTTCTTAAAAATCTGATTCTATTATTTATCTTTTTAAAATACTAAATAATAATCATCTTACTTATATATAAGCGTGCTGTTAGAATTTTAAAAGCTTAGTAAACAAGTAAAAAGTAAATACCTTGGCTGTGAGTTGAATTGACTCAAATCGGGATACAATTTGCTGGATATTTGCGGGCATCCGAGTTTCTCCGGTCGACTGAATCAAGTCAGCAATTTGATTGGAAAATTGCTCAAACTCAGGCTCGTTGTCCTTTAACGCTTTTATCAGTTTCTGAAAAAGTATTGTTGTAAAAAATTTTAACCAGTATTTCCTTTTTTTAAATTAAACAATGCTCATATTAAAAGTTGTAATTTATAATTTATATCAATTTCACAATATTATGTATCGTATTATGATAAATGGTGAACTGCTAAAAAAGATATGATACATAGTTATTGTTAGTGTAAAATGCAAGCTTGGAAGCAAAATACAAATACAAGTTAGTATTAACAGTACTGACTATACAAGAGTAACTTTACTATAGTATTGTAATACATAGAAAGATAATAAGCTCTAGTCTCTAGTGTATTTAATACATGTTTAAATAATTAAAAATTACAAACAGCAAAGTTGGAAGTGCAGCAAAGATGAAAGAGAAGTCCGATTGAAAAGGAAGCGTCAGAAAGTAGGTAAGTCAAAAGATATTTGAAATTTTAATATGCACGTTTTATAAGGGACTGTCTACTACATGTACTTCTTATTTTATATTTACAGAAGTCGATACTTTTTAAAATTTAAAATTAAGACAACATTTTGAGTCGTGCTTGACCCCCACTTTTATATTACGATTTATGTTGAAAGTAGACAGTGGACAGTCCCTTAAATCAGTGAATAGGTAACAATTTGAAAAGTAAGAAGAAGAAGAAGTGCTGAAAATAATTTCAACTGCAATACGATACAATTTTTTGCGATACGGTACAACAAATTATTTACAACAATTAGTTGCCAAACTACAAAAGACAAACGGTTTCCTTTTGTTGATAGTGTTTTGGTTCATAGTAATTGTTGATTTTTTTTAGTTTTCAGACGACACTTTATCTTACTTGCTGTAAGGTGTCAGAAAGGAAAACAAAATCCTGGGCGTCTTTAGACCGTGAATCTACAATCTTTGTAAAGTCCTGTATTCAAAATAGAGCAGAACAAAAAAAGAAAAATACAAACCAAACCAAGTCGAAGCATTACTTAACGAAGTAAAAATTATAAAATAATAAAGACCGTATTACCACGTTTTTATATAGTAAACAGTGAACAATAATAGCTGCAAATAATATTGTTGATTGATTGTGCTTTCTTTAACCATTTGTATTTTACCAAGAACCAAATAAATAAGTAAATATATATAAATAACAAATGATCATAAATCATTATAAACTATAAACATTCTGCAACACCAGAATAATAATTTAAAATGAGCCCCTTTCTCCAAATCCCAGAATAAAAGTGAAAAGTACTGTGTAAAACAAATTTTAAACTCGCAAATCCGACAAACAGCATTTCACATATTGAAACATTTTGTTTGATTTTTAAAACATAAGCAAAATGTCTGACATATTTGATTCCTCAGTGAAGGAAAAATACAATGTGGTGATGTTTTCAACGATATGCGATGCAAAATTGCAAACAATAAAAGTAAATAAGAATATAAAACTGCGCACAAAATAATAAAATAATTTTCAAGATCAAGATAATATCGTTCAAAATCTAATCAAAAAATTGGCGATAAATACACGTTTCCAAAAATACTATATAGTGTATACATATCGGTTTGTGCTGACAAAAATACAAAAATGATATTTTGAAATTCCAAATAAATTATGTATAAAATATAAAATAGATACAAAAAAATAATGTTATTTGTATCAAATTGATTGCCAAATTCATTCGCCAAAATGAAGCATCAAATAGTTCAAAAGTTGAACAAATTCAATCAAAACTGAGAAGTAAAACTTAAAATAAAACATGAGTGATTCATCATTAAATTAATGAATGAGGTGTTGGTTAGTTCACACAAGCACAAACCTGGTACTTATCCCTTTGCTCTTCCTTTTCCTCAAGAGTATTGCACAAAGCGTAGGATTTCAAAGTTGCTTCGGATTCCTCAAGCCACAAGTTGAGTCGTTCAAACCTATCCTCAAACTCGGACCAGTGGTTTAGTTGCTCCTGCAAGTTGTGACGAGCTTCTTCAAGGCCACTTGCAAGCTTGTCATAGTCAAATCTGATAAACCAAATTTAAAATTTTCATCAGTGTTTCGTTGGTCTTTTACGTAAAAATTCTAATATCAGTGTGTACTTACAAATATTACGTTTTTAAGCCATGTATTAGGGGCTTCTTTAAATATTTAATTTAGTGTTTTTTAGTGCTTAAATTTTAATTTGGTGCGACTCAAACTACCTCAGTACTTTCATAAACATTTTTTTAAATTAAAACCTGAGATTAAGTAGATCCTTCTTGAAGTACTCTTTGACCTTGGATGGAGTTGCTTTTGTGTCTTTGGCCAATAGAAGTTCCAGAGATTCTAGAATTGCAGCCCCTTCTCCCATTGATCCTTGAAGTCCATCGACTTTCTTTAGACGATCACTCAGTGCTGGCTTGGCTCCAGTACAGTCTGTTTCAACAAAAAAGGTTCGTACCAAAGTTTTTACTATGTTTTTCATGCTTTGTAATCATAGTAGTACATAATTTTAAAAGTGAAGGTTTACCAGAGAGTGGGGTGAGAACCTCCCAGGTATTCTTGATCCAGTCACTACCTTTCTTCTGTGCATCTTGCCACTGCTGGACAAAGTCCATGGTTTCCTCGACCCCGGTAATTCCCACCAATAGATTGTTTACCAGGGCTTCATACCTTTTCTTTACCCCCTCGGCACTATCACTGATTTCCTGGAGATTTGGTGCATTCGGACTTCTGGCGACCAGCTCATTGGCCTTCTCTTGCACGCTCTCAATCACCCGTCGATAGCTCATGACATCCTGGAGATTAGCCTTGGCCTTGATAACCTTGGCCCGAATGTCACTAAAAAAATTAGGGATTATTATTTTAAAAACTTCAAAACTTTCAAAATTTACGGCAAAAAACCCCTCATCTACATTATGTGAGAACTTTGTTTACTAGTATATTAGTTAGGGAGCGAGCGAAGCGAGCTTCCCTTATATACGTATTTGTAACTGTAAATGTACGAAGTGATAAACATATTACTTTCGTCCCTGTTTTAAATTTCCCTAAAAAAATTCAAGTGGTCGTAACGCTCCATCATTTTTTTTAAAAAAAATTACCTCACGGACATCCAGTTAGGCGTCTCTACCGCCGCATTCTTCTCGGCATTGTCCAGCCACTGTAGGGTTTGCTGTAGATTCTCCTGATAGTTACTCAATTGGAGAGACTCATTGGCACTCTTCTTTACAAGGTTGGCCATTGCTTGGTCCATGACCTCGAATCGATCCCTCAGATTTCTCAGCTCCATCCGAATCTTCTCTCGACCAGTGGCTCCAGTGTCCGGATAAATTTTCTCCGCGAGAGGGAACAGCAGGTTGATCTTTTGTCCCACTTGTTGCTTGTCCAGAGTTAGGTTTTTGATAAGATCCGCTCGACTTTGCAGATCCATTTCGACTCCATCTTGTTGTTCAAGAGGCTTGAAATTTGTTTCAAGAGTATCCAGTTGAGCCGTCGCTTCTGCAAATTTGTCATCAAAGCCTCGATGATCTTCGACAATGCCTTGCCATCTGTTAACAACTTCCTTGGTCAACACATGAAGGAGTTGGTACCGGTTCTGGATCTGCATCAACAGCGGTTTGATCTTCTCCGCGTTGCTCGTTCGTAAAAGTGCGTGAGAATTTTCGAGAAAGTTGGTAAACTCGTTCTCGTAGTCGATAACTTTCTTTCGCTGTTCCAGCAAGATTTTTAAGGTGTTCTCCTTATCCTGCAGATTTGCTTGGAGGTCTTGAGATCGGAAGAAGGTCTCTTGGTTTCTAAACAATTGAGCATTGGCCTGGAGCCCTGTTTCAAAATCTTGCCAGTTCTTCAAAAGTCCATGGAGTTTATCGGTAATGTTGTCAGCAGAAAGTAGGGAACTGTTGTAAACATCTTGTATAGCCTGGATTTCGGCCATGAGTCCTTGATTTCCAAGGTCCGAGGTTGTCTGTCTCACGGCGTCGAAGCGCTCGTTTATTTTATCCAGAAGGTTCTTTTTGTTCTCCAAGTCCTCCTTGAGGATCTTTAGATCTTCAAGACGCCGAACAATGTCAGATTTTTCTCCAACTTCGTCGTCGAGGAGCGATAGAGACTCGCCAAGACGATTGTATACTTCTCGAGCTTCTTTGATGGCCTCGTTTAAACGAGAGTGATCACTGATGCATTTTTCCAGTTTGGAAAGCAGGTCTTTGGACTTTTCTTTGATGGATTGGAAGAGGAGCTTTATCGATTTTATGTAGCCTTGTAGGGAAGAGTCGGAGGTCAAGTCAACGAGTTGCTGGGCCTTGTCGCATAATCCTTTGAAAATAAATAAATTTTAAAATTTCGAGAACTTTAAAGATTATGATTAAAAAATTTGAAAAACATTTTAAACAATTTGGTACGTACCTTCAACTAGGACTTGATGGGAGGTAATTTCCTGGTTGACAATTTTGTGGTTGTGGAGTTGTGCGTTTTTCTCCTGGAGAGTGCCCTTTAGCTGAGTGTGTACTTGCATAGCGGACTCGATTCCACGCAGCCATTTGGTGAGTTCCTCTTGGGACAGGGAGAAGTCGTTGAATTGACTGAGGCAGGAATCCAGGCGTGCGACGGTGGATTGAAGGTTGTCACCGAGATTATCCCAGCCGTCTCGAAGTAATCTAAGAAGTAATTTAAATTGTAACATTTTGTACAAATAGTTTTAAAAGTGCAAACTTTTTTGTCAAAAATCCGAAAATTGCAAACACTTTGCACAAAAAATCTAGTAAGTAATGTAAAAAATCTTGCACAAACAATATGCAGAAAATATAACAAAATTTTAAAATGTTTGAAAATCTTACTTGATCTGCTGCCGAATAATCTCTCGGCCGTCTGGTGAAGTGTGAGCATACAAGTGTTCTCCAGCCTCGGCGAGCATTTCCATTGAGGGTGATTTTCTTGACCTGTCCTCAATCAAAGAGGTCAGCTTGGATTTTCTTTCCTGTAAGTGCACAAAATAAAATTCAAATTACAATAAAATTTTGTCACCCCGTTTCCTAAATTTTAAAGAATGGTTTTGTTTTAAATTTTACTTGAAGCTCGTTGGCGTCTCCGACAATTTCGCTGATTTCCTTGCAAGATTTTTGCATGTCAGCTATCCAGTTCATCATTTCAGTGTGATCGGCGTTGAACTGACGATGGTCTTTTACATAACCAGTACAACGATTGATTGATTCCTACAAAATTTGAAACGTTAAATAATCATTTATAATTTTTGGGGAAAATTTTCAATTTGGCTTTTTATGCGTGTAATTTAATCAAATGAAAAATGTGAAAGATAGTGAATTTTTCCACCTGAACAACCGGACTTAATCCATGATATCTAGAATTTAATTCAGCCACTCTGGACTCAATCTCTACATTTCCCAAATAGGCTTTGGCATCTTCGGTAAGGTTGACGAAATCCTTTTCCTTGCCTTTGATTTCCTGGAGAAGCTCTTCAAGTTTTTTCAAATGAGCTGCCTTGGCGTCGACTGTACTCTTAAAGGAGGAATCTTTGGCCTGAGCTTCCTTAGCTTTCGCCCATGCGCTAATTTCCTGAACTCTCTTTTGGAAATCTCCGGTCTTGGCTTGAAGTTCCGATAGATTTTTGACATTATTTTCAAACTGTGTAATGGCCCCAGTCCACAGGTCGGAAACGCCCTCGACCGCCTTATTTAGATCCTTGTGACCCTCCGGATGAGTGGCCTTCAAAACAATGCCGTTTTGCTTGGTAATGGCCTCAAGTTTGGCTCCTCCTGCCTTCTTATAGTCCTCCAAAGTGTCCTTGATTGTTTTTAGACGATCTTCCAGCTCCTCACCACCTAGAGCCAAGGACTCATCCGCGATTGCCGAAGACTCCTCGCCCACTTTTTTGATGTAGTCCCGAAGGTTGTCGAGTAGTTCCAACAGTTTCTCATGGGGTGCAATCACATTTTGCTCACTATTTTCAATCGTGGCCTTTAGGTCCTTTTCCAGGGCTTTGCAGTCTCGGGCAAAGGTGTCCAAGGTTGCAAGGGCGTTCTCATAGCCCTTCATTCGGTCACGGAGGCCGTTAATTATGCCCTCGTGACCTATCACATCGCTCAGTAGAACCTTGGCGTTTTGAAGGTGGTTTTTCTTCTCAGGTAGGTCCTTTTGTAGAACATGGTCAGGGGCTGTGAGACTTTGACCTTTGACCTTGGCTCCCTCGACCCAGCTCCGGATTTCGTTGAGACTGTCTTCAAAGCTCTTCATGGCCAGTTGCACTCCCTCTAGCTTTTTGACAAGAGAATTGCCCTTGTCAAAGAAGGTCTCCCAATTGTCTCGAAGGGCTTTGACCTCCGCCCTAACATTGTCCTTGCATTGGGGTGTTGTTCCCGGAATTATGACCTGACCCAGCTCTAACACATTGTTCATCAGTTGTTGGCCCTCTTGGGAATCAATGAGATTTTTCGCTTGAGCCAAAACGTCTTCATTGTAGTTGACCGGACCTTGGCCTGATGGGGTCACGGATTTTTCCAAGGCATCTAGTTTCTTATCAGCCTGTGTGATCCAGCCGTTGGCCTTAGCTAGAGCGTCCTTGTATTGTATCACATTTTTCTCGAGGTCCAAGAGTCGTTCCTTTTGCCCTCCGATAGACTTGCTAAGGGCCCCCACTCTATTCTGTAGGTTTGTGACGACCTGGGCGTTGCAGTTGAACTCTGGTGCCAAAACAAGGATCTCGTCGTTGAGTCCACTCAATTTTGCAATGCCAGTTTTGATATCGTCAATGTTTCCAAGTAGCTTTTGAATCTCCTTGGATTTTTCCGGGATGCTGTTGAGATCAACCGGAGGGTGAATTTCGCCCCGAACCTTTCCCTCAATATCCTTGATCTGCTCTGAGATTTGTCCTTGTAGCTTGTCAAAATCCGTCCACTTGTCATTAATTTCGCCCACTTTGTCCTTGACTACACCCAAATTGGTCTCGACAAACAGGAGGTTGTTGATCAGTTTGCTGTATTCCGCAACGCAGGCGTCGACGCCGGGGAATCCGCCGTCGGGAATAGTTTTTAGGACCTGAAGGGCCTCTTCTACCTTTGGCATATTTTGACGGCATTCCTTAAGCCCTTCGTCTATTTCCTCCAGACCGTTGACCCTGCCCTGAAGTGTATAGCTGTCCGAGATGCCCTTGGGCTCCAGCATTTTGACCTTTTCGACGAGGCCATTGGCCAGGCGACTGACGGTGTGGAAGGAGTCCCAGTAATTTTTCTCCAACACCGAGATCAAGCTCTTTTTGACGGTGTCCACCTGATTGTTGCAGATGCTGACCCTTTTCTTGACTGACCTCACCAAATTTTGCATGTGTGACTCGTCCCAGCTTGGATTGGCAGTTTTGAATTCCTTTACCTGCTTCTCTAGGTTTTCAACGTTGGGTTTGAGAAGCTGACATTCCTTGCGGGCATTTTGAAGCGTGTCCAGTCTGGACAAAAGGTCCGCGGTGGAACCGCTCCGGTCCTCACATTTCGAAATCACCTCTTTGAGTTTTCCTATCTTGTCCGAGTAGCCCTTTAGATTGGCTTTGATCTCCCTCTCTTGGTCCTGGAAGCTCTCCAGGTTGCCCTCTAGTTCCCTCGAAATATTTTCCAGCTCTTTGAAGCGCTCGTCGAAACCTTCGGTGAGGGGAAATTGTTGCTGTTCATTTCCCAGGATTTTGGCCAGTTGTTTAACTTTGGAATCAACACTCATTTTCAAATTATATTTTTCTCCAAGCTCGTCTTTATACTTATCAATGCGGGGGCGGACGATGGAGCTGTCCCGGATGTTCTTGGCCTCCTCCAGAGCCCCTTTTGTGGTGTCCAGCCACTGGTCAATGGCTGCTGCGGAGGATTCAATCGCCTTGGACAAAACAACCTGAGTCTCTACCTTTGGAACAGCCTTTGACAACTTTTCCTTGATCCGGTCGAATTTTTCGGAGAGATTTTCCAATTCTCCGGAAATTTGGTCCTGATCCGCGGGAATCTCGGATGGAGCGGCGATGACCGATAGTTTAGCCAAGAGTGCGGTTCCATCGCTGTGACAGGAGTCCAGGAGGGGTTTTTTCGCCGCCAGGGCGACCTCGTGCTTCTTCAACGAGGAAAGGACCCCACTAGCTGCTTGGCTGGAGATAGCCGTGGGCACCGTCTTCAAAGTGGCGTTTACCCCTTGATCAATCTCATTTAGAGCGCGGTTAATTTTCTCCCGGCTTTCGTTGTAGGTGTCGCTCAAAACTGCAGCCTCGGAACAAAGGGCCAGTTTTTCTTGGAGGAGATCCTGAACCTTCCCCCATTCGCTGTCGATTCCTTGAACCATGACCTGAAGATTGAGATCGATCGGCTGATCCTCCATGACCTCTTTTGTCAGCTTGTGGAGGTTGTCCTTGAGGTCCTCTTTTATCTTATGCTGCTTGGCCAGGTTGCCAAGTTCACTTTGTAGTTGATGAATGGATGCAAGAGTGCAGTCCTGTGGTTTTAGGGCAAGAGACTGTACTTCAACCTGTTGCATGTGGTCCGCGAGGTTTTTCTGAATCTGCTTAATTTCCGCGGCCTTTCCAGACAACTTGAGCCGATTCGATAGGAGATTGTTGACCTTCAAGGTCACTCCGGAAAGACGGTCGGCGGTCTCCTGGACGAGGTGTTGGGCGGTAATGGGCTTGAGACTCGATGGGTGTTTAACGATAATGTCCAGGGCCTTGGAGGTGGTGTCCAGGTCAACGGCCGTGGGTAGGATGGACTGGCATTTGGTGGAGAGGGTCGCAATTTCTGAGGTGATTCGAGTGAGTTCAACCTCTTCGATGCCTGGGACGAGCAATTGACGCTCAAAGTGGTGAATGGACTCATTCGTTTCATTGTACCAGTTGACCGTGTCCAGCCAGGAGGTCAGGGCAGACTTTTTCGAGTCAAGCTGGGTTTGAAGGGCCTAAAATATATTCGTGGAAATTTGAAATCAATTTTTGAGCAAAGTCAACGATTCGATTATTGTGGAAAATACTTTTGATTTTAGTAGAAACATACTTGAAATTTCTGAGAGACATTAGAAAGCTCGGGTGCCTGCCCAATATTTTGGTGACCGCAAAGTTGAAGAACGTCAGGTTGTCGACTGGAGTGTTCCTCGATCATTGCGTGGACTTTCTCTAGAGCAGGCTCTAACTGATTTAGGTAGACGCTGTCGCTCTGACCAGCTGTGTTAGAGAATTGGTCGACCCATCGAACGAGATTTGATATTTTTCCTTCAAGCTCCTCTCTGCAACGACGGAAAAATTATTTATTTAGCCTGTGAGATTTCAAGGATTTTAAAGTTTTTTGATTTTCAAAATGTAACCTTTCAATGGCAGCATCGGAAACGGCCATCATTTTCACACGAATAGCCTCTGCTAGTTTTCCATGCCGCTCCTTGAGTTGAGCCAGATTTCCAGCGATTATTGTTCCTCCTTCGATTGAGGCCTGCTGACTGACAGAGTCCGCCTCTTGGGTCACTGGGATCAGTTTCGATTGATAACTTGAGCACTGTGCACTAAGCTCCTGTTAAAAAAGCACAATTTATGTTAATGACTGTTTCTAAAATGATTTTAATTTTTGAAAATTCAAGTCAATTTAGCTCGTCTTACTTTTAATTTGGCCATTTGGTCGTCAAGCTCTTTGACTGAGGAAACATTTGGGTTGAAGTCACTGGCAACGCTATTTTCAGCCTGAGCCAACCACCTGGTAAATACTTGACTGCTCTCTTCGTATTTTGTCCAGTTGGTCACAAGCGTTTCTAGCTTGTCCTGCCATTGATGGGCCGTGTTCTAAACAATTTTAATACAACAGTTTTTACTGTTGTTTCATGGTTTAAGAATTAAAAAGTTGTGCAGAATTTTTCCGCTGAAAATCATCGTTTTTACTCACATCAACAGCAGCCCATTTATTTCTTAGAGCGTCGACGTCATCTTGTGCCGTTGAAATGTTTCCGACACTTTCAATTTCAGCTGTGGCCTCGTCGAAAGCGTTGCGAATCTTGTCGTTTTCAAGTACGAAACCCTAAAATAATTTTGAAATTCAAAATATCTCACTATATTTTCAAAAAAACGATTTTCACACAAAATATTTCGTCAACATTTTTTTGTTGTAATTTATACCTTAGCCTCCTCTAAAGCTCGTTTAGCCTCATCCAAGTCATGGGGTCGGCTCATCCCCATGGCGATCTTGACCTCAGCCTTTTCGACCCAGGGTTGAATCTCCTGGAGTTTGGAGTTTATCTGAGTCCAAGCATTTAAGGCCTTGACCCCCTGTTGAGTTTGAACTCCCACAGTTTCATACAGGGCGACCATGCCCTCCTTCAAGCAGCCCACCTGCTCACTAATCTGGCTCGGTTGGAACTCGCCAGGAATTCCTGAAGCACCTTTCTCCGCATCTAGCAGTCTAGCTTCCGCCTCTAAATCCTCCAACATTTTCATCTTCTCCACAATTTGGTCCATGAGCTCCTTTGTTTTTTCGACGCGATCTTTTGGTGACATATCCTGATTTAATAGCTCGTTTAGCAGTTTTTGAGCACCTACCATCCACTTGCGGAGCTCGTCAATCTGACCGTATACGTTATTCCACTTGCTATCATTTTCCTGGAGGGACTTCACCTTCTCGTCGAGGAGATTGAGCATGTCCATTAATCTCCGCTCGATGTCCTCCACTTCCTTCGCCAGGACAAACTTTTTCTCGGGGACGTAGTCCATGCTGAGACGTTCAACGAGTTCCTTTAGTCGCTTGAGAGTGTCTTCTGTGGCCTCGCGAAGTCCTCGGCTAATCTCCTGTTTAAGTTTGAGGTCCTCGGTGAGGTTTGAACCTGGGGCTCCGCCGACGATTCGACCCAGCTCTGTCTCTGCCTGATCCAAAAGGTTGAGGATCTCGTTCTTCTGCGTTTGGTAGTCCATCCAGACCTTCTGAGTGGTTTTAAGGTTCTTAATTTTCTCACTGGTCTCATTAAAGGCACGGTTCCAGGAGTCGTCCAGGTTTTGAGTTTGCTGGGTGATAAAGGCGGGGATGTTCTGTTCCTTTTGTAGGTCCTTGCCTTTTTGCAGGAGGGAGATGATTCGTGGTCGTTGGGATTCAAGGGATTTAAGAGAGCTGGAGTATTTGTCCAGCTGGTGATTCACCTCGTCCAGAGTCTCCGGGTAATTGTCTTGAATCGAGGAGTCAGTCAATTTTGTGAGAGTTTCCACAATCTGAGGGAAGATAGAAATGTTTTAATTTTAATATGCTTTTCAATTTTTTCAAACCAGTTTTAAAACATTGTGTCGAAAAATGCTTACTTTTTCAGTCTCTTCTCTGTAGACATAGCACCGGGAGTGGGTTTCCGTTTTGACCATTGTAATTTCGATGGTAGGGACGAGATTCTTGTAGCGGGAAATGAGATTCTCCAAAAGGTCCTGCTCCTCCAGACAGTTTTCCTCGGCCCCGCGAGAAACAAGGAGATCTAACATTTGGACCAACTGCTTCATGTCGTCTCGGCGTCTGTCAACTTCTCGACAGATGCCCTGAAAGGGTACAGAAACGCAGGATTAGGTTTTTACTCGCACAAGGATTTCCGCAGAATTCGGTTCACCAATCGAAAATTATCAGAGTTACATAATTTTATTTTAAATACGAGAAAATATAAAAAAGAATTGTACTACTTTTCGACCGAAAACGGCAAATTGTCGGTTTTATTTCTACTGCAATTTTCAGGTGGTCGGAACTTTGGCCGAAATAATTTTCCGGTCAGTGTTTGTCAATGTCATTTTTTAAATTCGTAACCGTCAAATGTCATGCATACTTGGAATAAAATATTAAAACTTGTTGCGGAATTAAAATATATACGGTATAAAAAGTGTTTTTTTTTGAAAGTTAAAGCTAGTTTTATACAAAATACAAAGCACAAGGCAGTTGACGAGTTTTAATTTTACAGGCTCAGAAAACTAAAATCACTATGAGCAAAGAATATCTACAATTTTACTGCTAAAAGTTTTTTTCTATACAATTGACTATTGAGCTTTCTATTCTATTTTATGCCTACATCTTTATCGTTTTTAAAATTTACCCTGAGATTTATCAGCTGCGTCCGAGACAGGTAATATTTTTTAGAGTCATGACGTATCGAATAAAATGTTAAGAATTATGAAGAATTTAAGAATACTTTTGTGAAGAATATTATTTTTCAAACGAACTTACGAGGAATCGAGCTTTCTCCGCCTCGAAAAGATCGACACTGTGAACTTCAGACATGATAGTTTTTAGGGAAGAATCCACACTGTCCATCCATTGAGACACTTCTTGAAACCTTCATTGCATTTAAAGTAATTATTTTAAATTAAACAGCTGTACACTGTGATCAATAGCTTTGAATCTGTAAATGGTCACTTTGAAAAATTGGTTTTTTTAGAATTTCATTCATAATATTTTATTTTACTTTGCTCGATAGGTATTCCATTGTTCAGGTATTTCTTCGAGTTGCTTCCTCAGCTTTTTGACTCTCTAAAATAATTATCGAAAAAAAATGCGGAAAAATGATTGAGATCATTAAGTAAAATCATCTCATCTGTATTATCATTAACTGATTAAAATAATGCGCACTGCACAGAATAAGTCTGCTTACATCATTGACACTGTCATGGGCGATTTTTGCCTGGTCAAACTGTTCGGCTAAGCTCGTGTCCTCCGGGTAGTTGAGAGAAAATCGAGTTTTCCTCTGCGAGAGGCGGTCAAGGCATTTCTTGGCTTCAGTCAGTCTATCACCCGTTGTGAAGTACTCCTAGTTATAACACATGTCGGTCAAATCAAATGATATATTTTTATAGGCGATTTAATTAAATTTAAAATGGCATTTTAAAAAAGACTTGTACAGGATCAAAGATTTCAATTGAATTTTACTATAAGCAGTAATTTTCTAGTAATTTTTATGCAATTACATTGTGACGGCCTAAGACAGTGGACGTGTTAACGTGCTTATTCAGCATTTGAGTTTCATTGACAATTTCGCGGTCAATGTCCTTAAGGATAGAGGCAAGTTCTTCTTCCTCGAGGCGGAACTCTAGCTTGGTCAGGTGAATTGGCACTCTTGACATAATACTCTGTCATTTACATTGAACAAATTGTACAAATTTTGGTAATTAATTTTATATGGTACAAAAATGTTTAGTAATTTTAAACAGAATTTGAATTTTTCGGGCTTACACTCCAGCTTTTCTGGACTCCTTCGGTAACTTCGGCCATTCGTTTGAATTCCTCTGGAGGTAAAATTTTTGCCAAGTCTTGACTAGATCGCAACATTTCCTTTAGAGGACGCTCGTTGATTCTCTCGAAATAGGCCTAAAGCATTTAATATTAATTAACACTATTAATATAACCTTGAAGCTTTTTATAATTCTGGTTTCTATGGTTTTTTTCGAAACGTATGAGTGACTGCAATAAAAATACCTTGTGAACTTCGACCGTTTGTTTCGACTCCAAGTTGATGTCATTAAGTAGTTTTTCCGCCGTGTTCATCCACTCAGTCACACTCTGCTTGTTCGTCTCAAAGTTCTCCCAACACCTCAGAGACTCTTGGATTTTCTATCAAAGTCAGTCAAATCAAAACAGGTCAAAACCGACAAAAGTTAAAGTAAAAACATACACCAGCGTAGAAAACAAACAAAAACCAATTAAAACTCAGCAGTTGCTATACAATTTATACTCATATGCACATGTAATCAAGTACCTGATCCCAACTTTGGGAGCTTTGATCGATTCTCTGATACTCTTCATTGAGATGCTTCATCTTCTCGAGGACGTCGTCAAACAGGGGTCGCTGCTCCCGAGAGGCGGAATTATATATTGAATTTACTAACTTATTCTTACTATCTAACATTGTCTTGTAGTACAGCTTCTTGGAGAAGAAAACCTGTGGGCAAAAACACAAATTAAAAATCAAGCGTTAAAAACCGTTTGGATTTTTCGATACCCAAAATTTTGGTTACCAAATAAATTCTTTCTATACATATACTTATCTCTGTTTACCCTGTGTTTGTCGAGCATTTGTTGTGAATGTGTTGGTCCCCCATGGAGTGAGTACGAATTGAGGAGAGAAGTTGCCTGGGAAAGCCAGTCTTTGATTTCATCTTGACCCGCTTCAAGTGCCTCTTGCTGAGTCAATAGCTGCTGAATCGCATTTTGACGGATTGGAAGCTGCGCTCGTACTTTAACCAGATTTTCTGCAAGATTAAGAAAACAAAATTATGATGAAATTTCGGTTGAGCTGAAATTCGTGCATTTTATATTCCAATTAATTTGAAGCCACTTGCTAACCTTTTTCCTTCTTGATGGTTTTGACCAATCGGTCAACTTCGTCTCCCGGAAGTTCGGGCAGAAGACTCTGAAAGGTTTTGTTTGCAAGTCTCCATCTCTCATCCATCGAGTCAATCTCCATGATTAATTTCTGTTTGATTTTAGAAAATATTTCATTGTCATTAAATTGCATTTCCATCAAACAACAATTTGTAGCATTTTCCCAATTTTATTTAGTGTAAGATAATGTTGGTATTTGGTAGGCTGGGAGTATGTTTGGTAGCTGTATGACCTGTATTTGTTGACTATAATCTCTGGCAGGCTCTACGCCGATGGGAACGGGTCCGTTGAGAACTTCTTCAGCCCCTCGGATCCAGGTCTGTAGGCCGGATAGGATTTGCACAAACTCCTTCTTGAGTTTGATCATCTGGCCTGTGTACTGATACTGCTTGACTTGTTGGAAGAGAGCCTCCCACTTGGCGGAAACTTTGGCGAAATTATCCTTTACTTCCGCCACGCTTGACTCGTCACACGTGGCCACCAAAAAGGAAACAGTGTCGTGGAGCAGGGTGTACTTTTCGTGCCACACACTCACATCCTTTAAAAACACAGCATCATTATCATCATTGTCATCGGATATTTACACATGTACTCATTTGCACATTTTTGCAATATTAAATTACACCCGAGGATTTTCGCGTCTTTTTACACGTAATTAAGCCTGCAAATCATCATCACTCTAAATCCAACTCAAAAGTTTACTTCTAAAATTTTATTCATATAGAAATACGCGGAAGTTTAACACACAACATTTATTTTAGAATGTAGAAAGAATAAGGAAAGTAATTGTATTATTTGAGGTGTCGCGTTACTTGGAAATATTCCATGCGATCGTCTTCAGGTAGTTGAAGCATTGGGACGGAGCGGTCAATCCAGTTCTCTAGTTCTGGAGCGATGGAGTCGTAGCGACGCCAGTAGGCGATCACTTCCTCCAGCATGCTTTGGACACAGCGGAGCTCCATACTGACGCTCTTCCATCTCTCTCCAATCTCCCAGAGGAAATGATCCGCGATCCGAGAATCTCGCGCATCTGTGTACATAGTTAAAAGGTCAATAAATCGTCATCAAAGCTAATAAAAAAGAATGCATTTATTCCATTTTCCTTACCAATTCCTCCCTCCCGTTTGTACTCCTCTATGACGTGCTCCATGTCGACGTAGGCTCGTTGGAACTCTTGAAAGATTTTATTGCGGTTGACAAAGTTGTTGTACTGTTCGAGTAGGTACTGGACGTGATCTTCTCGTCCGTATTTGACAGTCCAATTTTTCAGACGGTTCTCCACGAGAACGATGAAAGCTACGAGGCAACACTGTTTAACAACATTGGCATTGAAAATTAAAATTTGCGTGTGTCAAGTCACGTGAATCTTTTAAACGTTTTTACTTACTATAAAATATTTAAAAGAATTTAAGAGAGACAAAAGGAAAGAGAAAGAAATCATTTGTGTGTTTACTTTATGTTCTAAGAATTTGAGCTTGACAGCCCTTCTGGCGGCCAACACGGGAATACTTTCGAGTCTAGAGGCTAATGACTGTAGTTGTTCGGGGTGAATCTCCGTCACTAATGGGCAACTCAATGAGGCCTGGAAATCCGATTGTATGACTGGCAGCTCTGCGAAGAATGTCTGTCAAGTGTAAACACAAAGGAAAAACATGAGACAATGGCAAAAGGGAAAAGAATGGCATGAGACATAAACAAGGATAAAACGCATCATTTCATTGCAATTAAATCAGGATATTTAGCCATCTCTTGTATACATACATCTATATTTGTATATATACATCTGCAAGGGATAAAAGTGTGCCAAAACAGATGGAGAAAAGTATTAATATCAAAAAGTGTCTTCTTACTTTATGGTCCTCAATCTTTGCATTGAGAATTCGGGCAGTTTCGTCATCCATCTACACAAAGATAATTAGCATGAAAAAATAAAATCACGAATAGGAAATTTTTTACAAATTCTCTTTTGAAAGTCACAAAAACAAAGGAAAAGCTCTTACAACAACTGGTACGTCTTGTGTGCTGACTAGAAGTTCGGCCTTGGCCACCCACTGCCCAATCCTTCCGAAGGGATCGGGTAGCCGGGCATCGAGGAGCCATTGCCACTCCTTGAGCTGCAACTCGAGCTTCTCCCAGAGGCACTTGAGTTGGGTCCAGGCGTTGTCCGTAATTCCCACCGTACTGTGAGACTCCACCAGGGTCTTGAGTCGGGTGTATGGCTCCAACTTGCCGTTCATCTCCGTCTTGAGACTGAGAAAGTCTCGATAGTCGTTGGATAGGCCGTTGGTCTGCTTCATGTGCTCCATGTACTGGGTCTTTTGGCTTAGCCAGGACAGGAGCTCGTCATACAGGCTAAAGTCCGTGTGGTGACGGAGTTTGGGCTCGTTGGACCGGTGAAGGAATTGAGCCACGTAGGTCATGATGGATTTTTCGTCAGGGCGAGCCACGTCCACGTCCTCGGGGTCGAGAAGGCGGGTGATCTCCATCTCTTCCTCGGCTATCTTAAAGGCGGTTTCTAGGCGGGCTCGGTTGGAGCACTGACGAAGGCTCTGCATATCGATTAGACCCGGATTCAGACTGTCTATTAAGGCTAAGAACGCGTTTCCGTCCCGCCAGCTCATCCCAAAATCGTTTACTTGCAAATTATATTTCCTATCAAACGGAGAAAATAAACAGTTAGTTTCCAATTTTAACTTTAATGGTTATAAATCATTGTAAGCAGAGAAGATTGTGCACCTATTGATAAGCTCTTGAACCCATTGAAGGAGGGCTTTTCTAGCGCCCGTCTTCCATTTGTCGGAGGGGGTGACGCGCCCCTGGTGGAAGACTGTGGACGGACTCTCGGGCGGCACTCGTTTTGAGGAGCTGGAAGGTCGCTCCACTCGCTCTTGCTGCTGTTGTTGAGCGTGACTTTCAGCGGGGAGATTGGTCGGCGTGGCGGCGGTGAAGCGGTAGCCAAGGCTCGCCAGAACCTTGGTATTCTCTTCAATCTAAAGTTACATTTAACCATATGTTATTGGGGCTTTTGTTCACAATTTAAACGACTAGAGAGCGAGAAAGACTTTTTCAAACAAACCCAAAACCAAAATAAGGACTATTTTACGAAAACAATAATAGACGCAAAAAAGATAAAAACGACGAAATTTTGCTAATAATGCCATTTTTTTGGATAACCCTTAGAAAAAAATCTTGTCAAAAAATCTCACGAAATTTTGACAGAATTTTGGTCGATAATCTTATCAATTTTGACCAACTTTTGATAAACTATCATGAAAATCTCATCAAAAACTGTCAACCTCGTCAAATCTCATGATATTTGATAAGATTTTTTTCTAAGGGAAATTACAAATTCAAAGGGGTAGAAAATTAATGTGACAGGTATTTAACTGATTTAGAATACATAATATGTGAGGGTGCTGTTTTTTGTATTAAGTGATTAGTGATTATTTATGTTCTTTAATATTGGGTTCTCTTTACCACGGGCGATTGAATACTCTTGCAGCGCAACTTTTCCAGTAAAAAGGTCAATGTCAATATTAATTATGAGGCATTAATATTTTTACATCGAGGACATTTTACATTTTATGTAGTTTAGTTTTGGTTTTCAAACAGGAGCATAACAGAGAGGAAATGTTAGTAAAATTTAATTAATTAGGTTAATAATTGTTGTTAATTATTGAAATTAAGGGAAGTATTGTGGAAAATGAGCTCCTTACCTGGAAGTACAAAATTATAGTCCAGACTAAACCGAGGACGACAGCGGGGCGGCCGTCGACAACATCTGAAGCGTTTATGTTTACCAACTTTATCTGATTTTAAAAAAATTAAAATTCCAAACAACATTTTAAAAAATACTCATCAAGCATTTCATTAGCTCATAAAAAGTTACATTTCACATAACGCGTTTACTTTGCTTTTGGAACAGAAGTTATAACAAAACATAATATACATTTTATGTACCGTGAATGTACCCGAGTTCGGATGATTTGCGCGTTTCGGCTGCGGAAATACGCTTGTATCTCCTATACTATTAAATATTTTTGTATGAAAGTTTGTACACTTACGTAAAAATGCATATTAATGACAATAGTGGCGACAGAAAAAATTTAAAAAATTTAGTGGCTGAAAAATTGGTAACAAAAGAGGTGTACCTAAGTTCGGATGGCACGTACCTGAGTTCGGATGGTTTGCAAAATATTACAAAATAATTGTTGTTAGGTAAATTTACGGAACCAACTATTTTTAGTTTTACTTTTTGCATACTTTTACATAATAATTGCAATTGATATGCCACTTATACGCAATTATAATACATTTTGGAGGTATTTTACAAATTAACTACAAAATTAAAGCAATTTTCTTAATTTTAACGATTAAACTCGTACCAAATTCTAAATACTACTACTATAGATGTTAAAACATGATT